>QGSO01000732.1:89703-250923 GCA_011037825.1 Carya cathayensis | reverse complement strand
CCCCCCCCCCCCCCCCCCCCCCCTTTTTTTTATGTCTGAACTGGTAAATTAGTTATCACTGCATTAGCCAGAGGGAATTAAGTTTTGAAAAGAAGCATTTTTCAATAGTTATAGGTCCAAATCCAATAACATCTAATAAATACACCCACGGAAAAAAATGAAAAAACAATTGACACATATTAAGTTGTTCACAAAATTGATGGATTTTCACATTAAAATTTTGAAAATAAGTAATGCTGATCATCTAAGTTTAAAACGCTAAATTTGAAGATGATTAAAATATGTGCATCCCTTGAATAAAGACTAGTACTTCAAGTGATCAGAGAGACACAACACGTTTAGATGGTAAAAAAACTAGAACCATCCTTGGTTAGAATTAAGAGAAGTGATACAGCCAAAAAAAACACTCACAAAATTCGTGTAATAAGTTAGATCTACTCTAATAATAAAAATAATTTTAACATATACGGTACCACCTCAAGCCAAGTCCATCGCCTCGATATAGATCTGCATACTCTCTTACTTTTTATTATCATTACTGTTGATGCATCTTAAAAATAGACTATGGGTATGGAGAATTAACGTACAAACAAAAAATTCTCAACCCAAAAAAAATAAAAATAAAAGGAAAGAATGAGAAAAATGATTCTGATAAATTACCAAAGACGGAGTTAGCAGGGTTCCTGGCGACTTGGTTCTTGGCGGCATCACCGACCAAGCGCTCTTTTTCGGTGAATGCAACATAAGACGGTGTCGTTCCATTCCCCTGATCATTAACTACGATCTCTACTCGATCATGTTGCCACACTCCCACACACGAGTATGTTGTCCCAAGATCGATCCCTATTGCTGGGCCCTCCTTCCATGCCTCGGCCATTGTTGTCGATTTCCAGAATGATCACTGTATTGAAGCAAGTATATGTCTCTCGGAGACGATGGTCTTTTTATATAATTTGTTTCCTTGCTCACGGAGTGGCGGGTGTTTGTCAAAGTTTGTTTTTCCTCGATATCTGCGCACAGATGAACAGAGAAGCGGGAAAATGCTACCCATAGTCCCAGCTCCCACCGTTGCGAAAAAAAAAATAATAATAATTCTTTTTTTACTTAATAATTAAAAAAATATTTTTGAATGATGTTGTAATTTTTTTAAAAAATATTTAATAGTATTAAAAAATTACATCTAAAAAAATATGATAAAAAAATAAATAAATTTTACACTTAGCTCCGGGAGCGATAACCGTAGATCTAGAGAAGCAAAACGAAAAAGTGAAAAGAGAATCATAGTTGTTTTTTATTTTTTATATTTTTGGTTGGGTATGATTATATTGGTTTAGGATATAAGGAAGGTGATACGTTCACAGCTATCAGGTTACCGTTAGTTTTATATAGTTTTTTTTTTTTAAAATATTTTAAATATTCTTTTTAAAATTTATAATATTATTATAAAATATTTTCTTAATCACAAAATTAAAAAATTAATGTCGGCTGTAACTCCCAATGGGAGTGGTGGGTATATCATTATTCTTGTTTAAATTAATGTTTTTGTCAAAATATTTCACTTTTATTCGATTTATAGGAAAGATTAAGTGCAGTTTAGAATTTGGATAATGAAATGAGATGAGATAATTTTAGATAATATATAAATAAAATATTATTATAATATTATTATTATTTTGAAGTTTGAAAAAATTAAATTGTTTATTGTATAGATGAGGTTACTCTACCACCCCATCCTTATCGATCACACCCAGTGTTATTTTTTTTCATTTTTTTTTTTACATTTTTTAATCACTTTCTTAATGATAAAGTAAAAGAAAAAAACACCAATATACTTAAAATTACTTTCTTAATCACTAAGTTAAAAAAAAAAAATTACCTGAGCAGTACACTTGGGAGGTACTGCTCAGGTGGCATGGGAGCATTTCCCTTATTGTATTTTGTGTATGAATTTTAAAAAGTTGTAATGATGAGATGAGATGAATTGAGATAAAATAAATCAATCTTACAATCCAAGAGTCATGCCCCGTTACCACCTAGCAATAATTGCTAAGCGTGCCGCCTAGCACAAACTTCTCTTTTTAATTTTTTGTTCTCTCCTTTCTTACATTTTTTAAACATATTTAAATATTTTTAAAAATAAAAAAATATATCAATACACTAAAAATCAATTCATTAATCATTAAGTGAAAAAATTAAAAAAATTAAAAAAATATAAATATGTGAATAGTCAAAATGAGGGGGCGAATTCAGGCAATATAGTAGCATTTTCCTACAATCCAAACCTAGCAAGCACTCGTTTGTTTTCAATTTTCACAACACATCGCATCTAATCAAAATAAAATAAACAATTTAAATTTTTCAAATCTTAAAAAAATAATTGTTAATATCGTGTTTCGTACGCCCTTGGGCTGGATCGCTCAGCCGGTCCGGATCTTCACTCGAGTTGGATCCTAAAGCAAGAAAGGGGAGGCCTTGCGGTGACCTGAAGAATCTCTAATACCAAAGTTAGTATATAATAGAGATCAAGTCACTTTAAAGAATATAACAATAGAGTATAATTGACAACATACTTGAGTTCATCCCTAATTACCTAACAGTTTTAAGCGACATTTATACTTGATCATTTAGGTCAAGTGGGTCATGCCTTATGTTCTGAGGTAGAGGGATGCCTCCCCTCGGATTTTTCACCGCCATGCTTTATTTAATGCATTGTAGTTTTCTTAGTGTCAGTCATTAATGTGGCGTGAGTCTCTAGCAGAGTTGCTTGATTCCGTCTCTTCCATTTTCTCCGATCACGGTTTCTCGCGTTCTTCTTCAACGTCTCATCTCAATGTTGATGATTACTCCTGACTTACACGGGTTTGGAGCCCCAAGCCCTCCCAACTCGCATGGGTTTGGGACCCGCCCCAGGCTACCAAAAGAGGCCTTTTTGGGCTCGAGCTGGCATTCCCGCGGCTCATGGAGTCTGACGAAGTAATGGGCATAAGGCAGTATTATGGGCTATAGGCCCTGAAGAAAATATCCCCTAATAATAATAATATTAAAAAAAATATATTCTAACAATAAACGTCCAAAAGTAATAAATAACAGTACATAATAGTGGAAAAAAGAAAAAAAAAAGTTTATTTGGGATAAATTTATTGGTCCCTACCCATGTCCTACAAGAGGACGCCATCTTATAAAAAGATGGAAATAAGGTGTTCTCATAAAAATGAACAATGAAACCACTGCTGGTAGTGGTGGATGCTCCACTGGAAGCAGTGAAGATGGCGGGTGCACTGTCACTTGTTGTCTTGAAATGATTTTTGGAGAAATCCACAATCCCTCTTGCAAGATCACAAGTTAGGGAATGCGGTAACATAGGGTAGCAGCTGGAACTTGAGCAGAGTCGCTTGTGAGGTGCCAACACAGGCGGTGGCAGCGCGTACAAGCCAAACGCCACCTAAAGAGATGAACGGACACGCTTTAGTGTGGCTTTAAAATATGCTCTAGGAAGTGGCTACACATGGAAAACACGCACGATAGAGGCCGTGCATGTAACGAACGAGACGAACATAATCGCAATTTTCTTTTGCGACCCTAAAGATCGGCAACTGGAGAAGCTGAAGAGGTGGCGCGTGTAGGGCAGCGGATGCCAAAAAGCAGCAGATTAGCAAGGATCTGCGCTATGAAGAGAAAACTAAAGGAAAAACTAGGGAAAATAAACCAATAGAAAAGCATAGAAGCATAAAAGCCACTGGGGTTGGCTATAGGCCTGCAACCCTGCCTGGTAAAGCCGGTTTTGTACCCAACCCGACCCGCAAGACCTCATTTTAAGAGCTAACTCAGACGGACACGACCTGAACAAAACCAAACAGGGTCGAACCCGTATGACCCGACTTTAAAAGCAAGGGCATTTTCCATCTGTTAAATGAAAACTTATTTTCACTCCAAAGATGTCCGATGAGAAAACAGGTAGAGAGGAGCCGCGTGGACGATGCTAGTGGTCACTTGCTCCTGCGAGCACAACCATCCGTGGCCGGCTT
Organism: Carya cathayensis; assembly: GCA_011037825.1. NCBI lineage: Eukaryota > Viridiplantae > Streptophyta > Magnoliopsida > Fagales > Juglandaceae > Carya > Carya cathayensis. Next base: position 246,898 of record QGSO01000732.1, on the reverse strand, counting down.
CCAGAAACCACCACTCGACGAACAAACCCGTAAAGCCTGATTACTTGGCCATGGTTCTCTCTCTCTCATCACTCACTCATTCACTCACTCACTCTCACTCTCTCTCTCTCTCTCTCTCTCTCTCTCTCTCTCTCTCTCTCTCTCTCTCTCTCTCTCTCTTACTTGGCCATGGAGATTGACGGCAGTTTCATAGCGTCACCCAGGTCAACCATGGATTTTTGTTACCGTCGCTGACATTGGTTTGACCGCCTGGAACTGCAGTCACGGACTCACGTGCCTCGTCTTCCCCACGGTGACCTTTGCTGCCTTGGGTAAGTTTCTGCCGCTTCCCCAAAATGAGATCTGATTTCACCTAATCATTGCAATGGACTAACTCGGTGTCGTCCGATATTGGTCACCTTGGAGGGTTGTCGAAACCGACATTTCCTCTACCCGACTTTAGCGGGTTCAACCCAATCAGGTTGTGCGGGTTGTGCGACCCAACGGATATTTTGCACAGGCCTAGCTGGCTAAGGGAGGAAAAAAATGAAAAAACAATTGACACACATTAAGTTGTTCACAAAATTGATGGATTTCCACATTGAAATTTTGAAAATAAGTAATGTTGAATCCTGATCATCTAAGTTTAAAACGTTAAATTTAAAAATGATTAAAATATGTGCATACCTTGAATAAAGATTAAGAGAGAGACACAACATGTTTAGAATTAAGAGAAGTGCTATTGTCATAACTCACAAAATTGACATATTCGTATAATATGATATACCTATTTTAATAATAAAATTAATTTTATGATATACCGTACCACGTAAAGTCGATGTTTTAACCATGACCTTGATATGGATTTGCATGTTCTCCTACTTTTTATTATCCTTACTGTTGTTGCATCATAAAAATAGACTATTATGGAGAATTAACGTAAAAACAATTTATCAACAAAGAAAAAAAAAAGAATGAGAAAAAAATGATAATAGGAAATTACCAAAGAGTGAGTTAGTAGGGTTCCCGGCGACTTGGTTATTGGCGGCATCACTGACCAAGCGCTCTTTTTTGCTGAATGCAACATAAGATGGCGTCGTTCTATTTCCCTGATCATTAACTATTATCTCTACACGATCATGTTGCCACACTCCCACACACGAGTATATTGTCCTGAGATCGATCCCTATTGCTAGGCCCTCCTTCCATTCTTTTGCCATTGTCGACTTCCAAATGATCACGATATTGAAGCAGAGTTATACTACACAACCATTCACTGTTCACTCAACCTCCGCACTCCAGCCTATGTGGCTTCTTCTTTTTTTTTTTAACCGCGCGTTTCATTTCATTAGCCCAGGACCCATTTTTGAAATCAAACCCCCCCCCCCCCCGGTGTTGTTCTCCCCCCTATTTTCTCTTCGGCATTTTCTCCCCTCACCGCCCAACTCATCATCTCTTCTGCCCAGCTGGTTGATCTTGTTACCGATACCCACCATTTATCGCCTGGTGCTCTGCCGACAAGGGTAAAAAATGAAATAAATGATTTTTATTTTTCTATTTGAAATGAGGTCTCTCCATTTCTTGTATATTGAGTGTTTATGTATTTAGTGGATCTATGAGTTTGTTTTTGTTTTTTGATATGTGTTTTGTGTGGTACTAAAGTGTGTTTTGTGGGATTTTTGGTTGATCTGTGAGTTTGCATAAATAACAGAAAAGCTTGCAGATTATTCCGCAATTTTTGTGGGGTTTTTTGTTAATCTGTGATTTTTGTTCATTATATATTTGTCTATAACGTTAAAGACTGCAACTAGATATAGCATTGTTGTGCCAGTCCAGAAATCATGGCATTGGTTGATCTGTGAGTTTGTGGGGTTTTGTGTTTTGTTTTGTGGGGGCTTTTGTGAGTTTGTGGGGTTTTGGTAGCCTCAGTGTTGCTTCAAAACCTTAACAATTCGCTTCAAACTTGGCCCATTTATTTTTACTTTTGTCAATTTAATTAGCAGAAACAGCCCCCCCAACAAGGAAAAGAGAGAAGGAACCGTGGTAAATGATATGCTGGATGCCACTATATTAGCCTTTGCTTGGGCACAAAAGGAAGTCTCTATTATTTCTGTTTTGTGGGTTTAGTTTCCCGAGCTTGCTGCTACATCAATATGCAAGCTCTAAATTATAGGTTTGTCTTTTGGAATGAAAATGACTTTTTCGTCTTATTTATAGTATACTTTGCAATTGATCTAACAATGTTTCTAGTAACTAAATTCAAGGTGTATCAAAAACTTTAGAATGTGGGTGAATTCTGAATTGTAAAATCTGCATGAAAATTCTTTAGATTGTTTGGTGGGCAATAGGCAAATTTTGGACAAGTTCAGATGTGAGGGATCCATGCCATGGGAAAAAAAAACAGTGTTCCTGGTAACTAAGTTTAGATGTAATGAATCCAGATCGTCATGATGAAAAGTTATCAAAATAGGACTGGACCTACTTTTGAATCAAAGCTAATCATATTTGAATATTTATCTTTGGATTGTTTAAGAAGAGTGTAGTTGAAGTGAAGTCTTCAACTCCAAATGAGCTTAATGATATACTAGTTAATTTCTAAATCATCAGTTGGACTAGTTGCTGATTTTGTTTTCATTCATTTTTTTATACACTGTGATTGAGATCTAATTTGAGCCTTTTGTTGAATGCAACATTAATTGTATACTCCTGCATGTATGAGTTGGTTTGGTTGTTGATATTAATTGTTGTTCTCAAAGAAATGGTTAGTTAGTTTTATGTATTAAATGGTTCAAATATTAAAGTAACATGCATTTACATAGTTGTTAGTTAGTTAGACTTATGTTCAGTTAGCATTTTATTTTTAATTTGTTTGTACAATTATAAATACCTACATTTTATTTTATTTTTTCAAGTTGTTAGTTAGTGTTATGTTTAGTTATTTGAAGTTTGAATTGTTGGTACAGGTATAAACCACATAATGGGCATGCATTATGCGTATGCTTCTACCAAATTAGATATTGGCGTGCTGAAGATTGGTGCTTTCAGCATACAGAAAGGAAGATTGAGCGTGCTTTATGTGTATATGTGTTTGTGAAATCAGTTGACTTGGTGTTCCTGTGACTTATGTTTGTTTTTTAATATGATTTTAGCATTGGGTTTGTAAAGGGGAGATAAACCAGATAATAGAATGGATGTGTAATATTTTTCTTCAAGTGTAATACATTCAAGAAGTGTAATATGATATGTAAAGGGGTTAATATTTTCTTGATGTGTAAAGGGGGTCATATTTTCTTAAAGGTGGTCTGTTTCTGTATAGCCAACTCGCATGCATAGCCTCAAACAAATAATTGATATACAACTAATTGATAGTGTCACGCAGGGTTGAAATTGTATGTGTGTAAAGAGGTTTGAATTGAAAATTTTAAAAAACCAACGCATTCAGAGTTTAGACTTGTGGGTTTTATCACATGAGGACTTTATCATTTTATTAACATAGATGAATAATCCATCTAATTACAACATGCACCAGAATTGCATTAAACACAGAGTGATAAAATCTGTTTAGAGTTCATAAACATGAAGGGATACAAAACAACAGATCTTTTGCAGTCCATAAAATATCTAGTTTGGGTCACGCTCAATGCTTCTTCCTTCTGGTCACTCCTCATTTTTCCATTTAACAACCCGTAGTTGTTACTTCAAGATCTGCAGACGCAGCATGAAGCTGAGGCAGTTGTTTAGACTGTTCAATCACCGGATACACAAGATACACTTTGCCCCCTACATCTAACTCATCCAACATCATCTGTAAAAGCAAAAGTAATTAACAGAAGCATAACACTGCTGCACACATTCAATTAGAATCCATTAAAAACCGACCTTCATTCCAGAATAATAAACCTTTAAAATCTGAGACATGTATATATCGAAATACTTGAAAAAAAATAAACACAAAAACATATATATGAAGTATTTTACTATTATTCCCTCAACAACTACAATTTAAGTCCAATACAAAATACCTTCTTCTTTGCATTGATGGCTTTCTCATGTTTCAAAATAAACAATCAGTCTTAAACAAAAAAACTACTACAGATCAAAGAAATGATATTACAGAGAATAGCAGGTTGTTTACAACAAGAAATACAATTACCTTGTAGACCTTCTCAAAGCCATCATCATTTCCTTAATACTAAATGTTTCAACTGGTATTCTTCCAGGGGGTAAGTCAGTAATCTGTAATAGATAAACCAAGAAAATACATTTATGAGGAAACAAAAAGCTAAATAACAAATTGTAAGAACACGAGGGATCCAAATATTTGATCATGAAGTCAATTTTGTGTGTGTGTAAAATACATCTAAAGAATAGCACAAAACTTTCCAATCTACAAAACCACATCTTGATAACATCCAAATATTATTGATCTACAAAGCAGGTATCCATCTTCCACTAAATACCCCACTGCCCTTCTATCTTATAAGATCATCCAATGTTAGTTATGAATGACTCACCCCCTCCCCCCAAAAAAATAAAGATAAAAGGACCACCCGACACCTTATCCTAATTAAATTCAACGCACAAGTTCTTGGAGACATCCTACTTATGACCTGGAAAAATCACCAATCCAACAATTTACTAGTGAGGAGTTCCTGCAAGTGCAAGTCACTGTAATATGATGCTCACGATCCAAACAGAGAGGATGTAGCAATTTAACACATCCATTACCATTCTCACAAACACAAAATTTAACATCCATAATAGGCTGTTTGGTTTAGTCTTCCAGTCAAACACGTGATGGGCAAGAACAAAGATGAAAGAATCAAAAAATAAATTACGGAAAACAACCTCCAAACAGTGTTCAAATTGAAGCTATTTCTGGACGCAAGGGGATTTGAAATCAAAAACTTATTTCTCTTCTGTTTTCATCGTTATTCTACTTTCACTCTCTTTTTCTGCTTTTTAAACACTACAAGAAGAAGGCACAGGAACCTCATTGTAGTCGTATTTTTCGAAGTATTGCTTCTGAATAGTGGAGCTAAAGTAGAGGGACGCGTTGTATATGAGATATGAGGACTGCTTCGTCAAATTCAAGACCACGAAATTGAAGCTCAACCCTACCACACTAGGTTCACACCCACCAAAAAAAAAAAAAAAATGAAAAACCATGGAAATGATATCCGTGCCGATCGAGGGAAAAAAAAAAAAGGAGGGGACAATAGTCCATGTTATATATTTTTTACAGTACTACTACTACCTCTTCCGACAGAAATTGGAGATGACTTAAGGATAGGCAGCCGTAGTCCATGATAGGCAAGCGGTCCATCCCATAACCTGGTACATCACTTCGGAATCGAATTTCACGGAGCCATTTCTCTCTTTGTTTGTGACCATCCAAGAATCTCGTACATAATTTTCAACGGCATTGAATTCCACGTTTATTTTTCTAGGGTTCGGGATTGAAGGGGGTGAGGGCGTCGGGGTGAGAAAGAAGGCGTCAGAGAAATGGTTCTAAGGTTTATAGTCATATCAGAAGCTTTGAGTGAGAGGTCTGAGGGGGAGAATGAAGGTTAGCGTCGAGTCTGAGGGAGAATAGGTTCGAGGGAGAAGAGGGAGAATGAAGCAGCAGCTTGGGATGACTAACTCAATCGTGATGTGGCGACTAATCGGGTTGGCCACGTCAGGAGTGTGGCAGGCAGTTAGAGAATCGGGGGCTGAGTAGATTTATTCATTGAAGCAAGTCTATATATGTCTCTCGGAGATGATGCTCTTTTTCTTTTTCTCTGATATTTGTGCACAAGTAAATGGAGAATGGAAAAGAAAAAGTGAGGAGAAATTTAGTACTTTTTTTTTCCAGGTAAGATTATATTGGTCGAGGGTTTGTTTAAATTAATTGTTTTTCGTCAAATTACTTCACTTTTCAATTTATATGAGATTAAGGCCGTTTAAATGGTGAAAATATCATCTTATTTTATCATTACAATTTTTTAAAAATTTTATATAAAATATAATAAATAATTCAACTTTTTCAAATCTCAAAACAGTAATAATATTAAAAAATAATATTTTATTTAATTTTTAACTTTTATCTCAATTCATCTCACTTCTACTCACCATCGAAACACCTAAAAGGTTCCCGCATGTTTCCACTTTATTTGCATAATTTAACAACATCATCTTTTAGAATTTCTATTCATTTTTCTGTACAAAAATAATTATTTCTTAACACTTTATTTATCATGTCATCAACTATAATTTTAAAAAATCGAAAATATTAATATTTTTTTTTTTAAATTAGCCTGTTATGTTTTTTTTTTTTTTTATCAGCGGTGGTGATTCAAATTCAAAATTTTAATTTGGAGGATCACGCTAAACGCAATAAGTCATCAGATTCTTCGCATCCTTCTATATTAATTGTGTGTTGAGCGTAGTAAGAGAGAGATTTACAAGTAACCTTTTTCTTCTTTAAAATGAGAAAAAAATTTAATTATAAATATAATTATGCACTAATCTACGTATTAATTTAATATGATTGATCAAAAAGTAGATTTTATTGAAAATAATATTAATTTAAATTTTAAGTATGAAGAAATCAGTATTGATACGCAGATTAGTACGCGACTTTACTTATACATAACAAAATTCAATAAAATAATGACACATGCACTCGTTGGCCTGGTACACTCTCGTAAAATTAAAAAATGCACGTGACTTCAAAAGAATGAAAATTGTAACTTTAATATTATTAAATTTTGGAAAATACTAAAAGTTGTAAAACTGTTATATATCAATTTTAAAAATATCAAAATTTTTAATTTTTGTTTTTACATATTTTTTTATTCATTCTATAATTGATTGTATATTTTTTTAATATAAAGTAAATATTTAGGCTAACAATATCATACTATACGAGGGAGATGTAGTCTGAGAACCCACGAAAAAGATAAAAAAAAAGAGTAAAAAAGTTTTGATTTATTTTTTTATATTTCTAAATATTTTTTTAAAAATAAAAAAAGTCATAATATAATTAAGAAATATTTTTTTAATTATAAAGTAAGTAAAAAAAAAGGAATTCGGGTTCAGGAAACAAAGCTTTTCTGAAAAGTGAAACTCATGACGGCCCGTCGGCGTCCTTCGCCCTCCTTGTCCTGCTCCCCACAAATTAAAAGCAGCGTGAATTGCGGAGAGAGAGACGGAGAGTTTGAAGGGATTTTTACATAAAATATTCTGGTTTATTTCTTTAGTTCCACGACACATTATTTTTCTTTAGAATGATTCTTCTCATCAGTTGTTATTCATTATCTACTTCACACCTTATAAATAACATACATACACTATATGAAAAATATTTTCACATCCTAGAAAGAGCTATAAGTGTGAGATGTGTGATGTAAATAGTAGTTGATTTGTAGCAAAATTCCTTTTTTTTTTTATATATATTTTGCCACTACACTAAGCATATATTAATTAATAATTTAGAAATTATTAAATTATTAATTAACATATAGTTAGTATTAACATTAGAATGCAAACAATCAAAAGTTTAGAAATTAAACATGGTTTTGATCTGTGAACTAGGGGTGTTCATCCGGACTGTATTTTTTTCCAGTCCGGTCCGGAAATCCAGAATCCGGGCAATTTAGGAAAACCTGGATCCGGTTTTATAACCCGGTTATCTGTAATCGGATTATACACCCGTTTTTTTTTTAATAATTTTTTTTTATCGGCTAAGATTAGTGACATTGTATTAGTTTAATTAGTTGTGATGTATTATTATTTATTTATTTATTGTAAATTTATGTTTTGCATTGTGATATAACAATAATATTATCTATTTTGCATTTTTTTAAAATTTTGTTCTTCAATTTATTTTTAAAATAACTTTTAAAAAGTGTTTAAATTATTTTATTTAAAAAAATCTATGCAATTTGAACATGATATTAGATTTTTTTTTTAAATAAGTGCTATAAAAAAAATTTTTTTGTTAAGTTATAAAGTTTTTTTAAAAAATAAAATATTATAAAATCCGGATTGAATCCGGTTGTAACCCGAATTCGACTTTTATTATAGAAAAGAAACAAACAATCCGGATATCCGGATTGAATCTGGTTATCCGCCCGGATTGAATCCGGACTCAATTCGGCCGGATAACCACCCGAGTTTGAAAATTTGGATCTAGATTTGGTTTTGGCCGAATATCTGGATCCGAATGCACACCCCTAATATGAACAGTGACTACCAAAGTTTAAACTTCCATTTCTATTTACTGTAACTCAAAATTTCACTTAAAGGACTTCAAGTAGTATAATGCAGTTCATTTAAGTAGAACTTAGCTATATTTGAAATTTCACTACTAGCATTTAGCTAGTCCAATATCAGTGTTCTTAGAGCATCCCCATCCGGTTTTGATTCCTCATCCCTATAATTTAACTCAAAATCACCTTTCCTCAAAATTTTCTCTAAATTTTGTTCATCTTTCAAAAACCTCATACATCCCATTCCCCATCCCTATATCTATTCTATTAAATAATATTTTTCTATTCTTTTTTTATTACTTTTTCTTTCACTTCTATTTACAAATTTAACTACTCAATATTTTTTTCTTATTTTTTGAACTATTACTCTAGTGAATATTTTAAACAAAAATTTAAATTATTTTTTTGTGAATATGATGATATTTTTAAAATTAATTTTTTTATATTTTCGTAATTAATTAAATTATTTTTAAAATTATTATTTAAAACTATAATAAATATGAGTATGAAAGAAAGTGTAGATAATTGAAAAATTATTTATTTTATATATTAGAATAAAATATTGATAAAAATGATTTAGGGAATGAATAGTGAGTCCCCAAATATGGGGACTTACTGTTTATTCCCTAAACCTTTTCCCTAAAATAGGGATTCGGATGTGGGGGGTATTTTGATCAAAACCCCAAAATAAACCTCAAATTATAGGGAATATGGTGGTTTGGGGAACCGGATGGGGATGCTCTTAGAGCATTCATGGGCTTGGTAAAGCCATTGCTTGGATATAATTTAGCCAATTCCCTAAAAATTTATTTACGGTGAACTATTTAAATAAACAGTAAAAATAACTATTTAAATGAACAGTAAATGCATGTGGCCTGATTAAAATAACCTACAATCTCCAAAATGGAAGTTTCGAGTTCGAAAATCCTCTCTCCCAAATGTAATAAAAAAAAAAAAAAAAAATTATAGGAGGGCAAATTTGTTGAGCCAAATATGCTAGCCATCCAATTTTCTTGCTTATTTTTATTTCTTTAGTGTCTTTCTAAGCTCTCCTTGGCACAACTGGAGCTCTCTAGGTACTATATGTCCTGTTGTTATTAGAGGAAAACAAATCAATGGAAAAATTATCATATTACATTTAGTTACTGTATGTCCGCCAAGTATTATATATGTTATGTTGTTAACTCTTATTGTGTGCTGTATATATGCATTTCATTCCATTCAACCCAATTCAAATAAAAGCTGTGTACGTTTATAAGTAGTTGTGTTGAATTAAAAATTATTATGTTTTTTATGTGCATTCGTGTTTTAAATGACTAGTTTAAATAAATTTTCCAACTATCATAAGAATAAAAATTGTAAAGAAAGAATGAAAATAAATATATAAATGGAACACATATAGATTTAGAGAGTTTATTATTTAATTTTATCAAAAAATACGCTAGCTAAACTAAAAAAATTAATTTTCTGACCAAATTTTAATTAAAATGTAGCTAGTTACCATTGATGCTCTACTTTGAACTTTGAAGACATTATCTTCCCTCGGCCATGTGATGGAAATCTCACTCTCGCTTACTTGTAATTTGCTTGTTAGGTGATTAGATTTAGGGTTTGTTGCTTGCTGGTTGGCTAGATTTAGAGTTATCTCAAGACAACACAAAGATCCAAGTTAGTTTGTTGGTGAAAATTAAGACTAATTCAGACTAGCACTTAACTCTCAAAAAAATTGAAGAGAAAATTCTAATTCATTAAAAATAGAGTTATGCTACATACAAGCATAGTTGCGTACTAATCTGCGTACCAATACTGATTCTTTCATATTTAAAATTTAAATAAATACTGTTTTCAATCAAATCAACTTTTTGACCAATCACATTCAATTGGTGCACATATTAGTACACAATTGTGCTTGCAACTAGAATTTTTCTTAAAAATAACATAACATAATTGATAAAATAATAATGCAAAACAAACTGTAAATAGGAATTTCCCACATGGTTGGTGCCACATGCCTTCTCATCACTTCTTAGTTTAAGAATCCTAACTTTAGATAAATAACATCAAATGTCTAAAATAAAGGAAATTAACTAAGAATTAAACTAGGAATTAAAATAAAAAATAACAAAACATATTAAAATTAAATAAATCAAGGAATTAAAACTTTTTATTTAATATCTGAAGATTAACTGTACACAGCCGTTAATTAATTCAGGCAGTAAAGTCCTTTTCTCGAAAGATTAGTTGTATATGGAAGTTCAATCATCGAAATAAAGAACCAAAGAATGAAATAGGGGTAACACTCAAAATGGTCTCTTCGATTTCTGGGGTTTTTTACAATACTTCACTTTTCTCATACTCTCTGACTCTTTCTTCTCAAAATGGTGCATGAGTCTTTTCCCATAACTTTCAAATGTCCTTCAAATTTACCGAAGAAACTCTTTAAATTCAATTCAATTCAATTCAATTTTAATTATCGAACAGGTGACCATCTGGCAGTCCGGCGGGTAGGGATCGCCATTGTTATTTCTTTCTTCCTGTTTAGTGTTTTTAATTTTTTTAAAAATATATTATTATAATTTTTAATTATAATTTTTTTTAAGTAAGAAAAATAAGATTACTGTCACGTATTTTATTTTATGAAAAATGATAATTGCAGTTATAAGTATACAAAGATCGCACAATTACTTTAAAAAAATGTGAATAAATACTTGATTTATATGAAAAATAATAATAATAATAATTTTTTAATAATAAATCTCACCCTTTTAAAGCAATTATATGATATTTATACAATTTACAACTGTATATAATATTACTATTTTTTATTGGTAAGAATGGAAGAGTTTGATTCAAAATTTTTCTTAGGCGTATTATTTATAAAGAAAAATTGAGGACGACTATTATATTTTAATACGCTGATCTTAGGCCAAACTACGTGACTCTTGGATTCTAGGCCTAGCTTCTCCCACTCTTTATTTTTATTTTTCTTTTTGCTTCTAGAAAAGTCCCTTTGAATAATGATTTAAGAAATAGTGAATTTAGGCCCGGCATTAGAAAAATATCGTTCAGTATCTATTGAAACCTTGCCCTCCTATGGAAAAAAAGGAGAGCAAATTACTGAAACTACTTAATATTCTTGCTGGCTGGTTGATTTCAGAATAGTGTGGAAGAACGAATTTCTAGTTTCAAATGAGATCGCTAACCTGATCAACTCCTAGCGGCCCCAAATGCGCCAGACTAGGGCGTCGAAGTTCACATCCTCATCAGTCCACAGCCAGTCCCAACTTCCAGTTGATCTTCCAGTTGTTCCTCTCAATCGCTATCAAACCTTAACACAAATCAACACCAATATTGACTAAACTATCAAGTTACAGATCATGCATAAATTTGAAAATGTTCAAAACTGTACCGAACAAAGCAAATTCAAGCGCACCACCACCAAAAATACTACCAAGTCTACCATTAAAAGGTTGCAAAAACAAAGTCGGAATACACAGTCACGATAACAGTCGTCCCTCTTTTTCAACATGGAGCTGAACAATTGCAGTGTTATTTAGCATTTTTGGCAATGATGGGATTGCAGATTAACTGAAGCCCTATCAGCTTTTCCTCAAACTCATCTGCCTCTGCAAGCTGGTTCCCATTTAACCACTGAATCACCTGGCGAACAGCACCTTCAATCTTCTTCTTACCTGCGGGGGCAAGCTTTGCACCATTCTCCTTGTCATTGACAGTATTCCTCATGTCGTAGGCATAGTTCTCCAAAGCTGCCTTAGCCTCAGCCTTCTCTCTATACTTATCATCTTCAACCTGGTACATCTCGGCCTCCTTGACCATCCTATTAATCTCTTCCTTGGGCAGTCTCGCCTTTTCATTGGTGATTGTGATCTTCTAACTCGCACCAGTGGTTCTCTCCCGGGCAGAAACATGCAAGATGCCATTGGCATCAATGTCAAAGCAGACAACGACACTAGCAACACCCCTGGGTGCTGCAGGAACACCATAAAGTGTAAATTCTCCCAACCAGTAGTTATCCACAATTCTTGCTCGCTCACCCTTGTAAACAGGGAAATCCAACTCAGTTTGGTTGTCCTCCAAGGTAGTGTAATTCCTTTCCACCTTGGTTGGAATGGCAGTATTCCTCGGAATCACAACGGACATGTCACCATGTCGGGTCTCCACCCCAAGGGACAAAGGGGTGACATCTAAGAGCACAACGTTTTGTACTTTTTCATTACCCATACCAGTCAAGCTAGCAGCTTGAACAGCGGCTCCATATGCCACAGCTTCATCTGGGTTAATGCTCTTGTTAAGCTCCTTCCCATCAAAGAAGTCCTGCAACAGCTGCTGAACCTTGGGGATTCTGGTAGAACCACCAGTAAGAACGACGTCATGCACGCTTATCTTTTCCATCTTAGCATCAGTCAAACAATTCTTCACAAGCTCTATAGAATTCTTAAATAAATCCATGTTGAGTTCAGCAAATTTGGCACGGGTAATATTTGAGCTGAAATCAATACCACCATACAAAGAATCAACTTCAATGGTAGTCTCAATTGCAGAAGAAATAATCCTCTTTGCTCTCTCACAGGCAGTTCTCAACCGTCTTAGAGCTCTGGCATTTCCCCTTATGTCCTTCTTGTGCCACCTTTGAAATATTTAAACAAAGTGGTTAACCATTCTGTTGTCGAAGTCCTCACCTCCAAGGTGTGTGTCTCCAGCAACAGCCTTCACTTCAAAACTACTCTCCTCAATGGTAAGAAGTGAGACATCTGCAGTACCACCACCCAAATCAAAGATCAATACATTTCTCTCGCCAATTCTACCCACCTTGTCAAGGCCGTAAGCAATTGCGGCAGCAGTTGGTTCATTGAGGATCCGCATGACATTGAGGCCTGCAATGTCAGCTGCATCCATTGTGGCCTTACGCTGAGCATCATTGAAGTAGGCGGGGACAGTAACAACTGCATTTTTCACCGTCTTGCCCAAATAGGCCTCAGCAATCTCACGCATTTTTTTTAGGACCATTGATGAGATTTCCTCAGCAGCGAATTGTCTATCATCACCTTACCACAATCATAGGCTTGTCTTTAGAACCTTCAATGACCTTGAATGGCCAAAGATTGATATCATTTTGAACCAACCGATCACTGAATCTCCTTCCAATCAACCGCTTTGCATCTGCAAAACACTTTAGTGTAAGAAGCAGCAAATATAAATATCAAACTCTTCTAAATTTTTAACTGGCATGGTTTTTTTTTTTTTTTATCTGAACTGGTAAATTGCTTATCACTGCATTAGAGGGAATTAAGGTTTGAAGAGAAACATTTTTTAACGGTTTGTAGGTCCAAATCCAATAAACATCTCATAAATACACGAAGGAAAAAAATGAAAAATCAATTGACACATATGAAGTAGTTGTTCACAAAATTGATGGATTTGCGCATTAAAATTTGGCACGGGTAACTTCAATGGTAATCTCAATTGCAGAAGAAATAATCCTCTTTGCTCTCTCACAGGCAGTTCTCAACCTTCTTAGAGCTCTGGCATTTCCGCTTATGTCCTTCTTGTGCCACCTTTGAAATATTTGAACAAAGTGGTTAACCATTCTGTTGTCGAAGTCCTCACCTCCAAGGTGTGTGTCTCCAGCAACAGCCTTCACTTCAAAACTACTCTCCTCAATGGTAAGAAGTGAGACATCTGCAGTACCACCACCCAAATCAAAGATCAATACATTTCTCTCGCCAATTCTACCCACCTTGTCAAGGCCGTAAGCAATTGCGGCAGCAGTTGGTTCATTGAGGATCCGCATGACATTGAGGCCTGCAATGTCAGCTGCATCCATTGTGGCCTTACGCTGAGCATCATTGAAGTAGGCGGGGACAGTAACAACTGCACTTTTCACCGTCTTGCCCAAATAGGCCTCAGCAATCTCACGCATTTTTTTTAGGACCATTGATGAGATTTTCTCAGCAGCGAATTGTCTATCGTCACCTTACCACAATCATATGCTTGTCTTTAGAACCTTCAATGACCTTGAATGGCCAAAGATTGATATCATTTTGAACCAACCGATCACTGAATCTCCTTCCAATCAACCGCTTTGCATCTGCAAAACACTTTAGTGTAAGAAGCAGCAAATATAAATATCAAACTCTTCTAAATTTTTAACTGGCATGGTTTTTTTTTTTTTTTATCTGAACTGGTAAATTGCTTATCACTGCATTAGAGGGAATTAAGGTTTGAAGAGAAACATTTTTTAACGGTTTGTAGGTCCAAATCCAATAAACATCTCATAAATACACGAAGGAAAAAAATGAAAAATCAATTGACACATATGAAGTAGTTGTTCACAAAATTGATGGATTTGCGCATTAAAATTTTACTTAATGCTAATAGTCTAAGGGGAGATTTGGATTCAAAATTTATCACAACTCATCTCGTTTCATTTCATCTAATCATTACAACATTTACAAAATTCCATACAAAATACAATAAACAATTCAACTTTTTTATATCTAAAAACAAACATAATATTATAATAATATTTTATTCAATTTTTATCTTATCTCGTCTCAACTAGTGAACTCACTATCTAAACTTCCCTTCTCCCTTCAAAACACTAACTTCGATGACGATTAAAATATGCGCATACCATGAATACAGACTAGTACTTCAAGTGAGAGAGGGACAAGATGCGTCTTGATAGTATTTACATCTCAAAAATAGGCTATGGCTGTGGAGAATTAATGCACCAAAAAAGTTTCTCAACCAAAACCCAAAAAAAAAGGAAAGAAAGAATGAGAAAAAAATGATACGGAGAAATTACCAAAGACTGAGTTAGTAGGGTTCCTGGCGACTTCGTTCTTGGCGGAATCACCGACCAACCGCTCTTTCTCGGTGAATGCAACATAAGACGGCGTCGTTCTATTTCCCTGGTCATTAACTATAATCTCTACTCGATCATGTTGCCACACTCCCACACACGAGTATGTCGTCCCGAGATCGATCCCTATTGCTGGGCCCTCCTTCCATTCTACCGCCGTTGTCGACTTCCAGAATGATCACGGTCTTGAAGCAAGTCCTTTTATATGTCTCTCGCAGACTGCTCTTTTTATATAATTTATTTCCTTTCCCACGAAGTAGACGGCATCTGTAGAACTTAGAAGTTGCTTTTTCTCTGATATTTGCGCGTAGATTCGGCAAATCAAAAAATAGAAAGTGAATTAATATGGGATTTACGTGAATAAAAAATTATTTTTATAATTTTATTTTATTTATTTTGTACCACCGTTTATATTCTGTTTACATCTCTCGACTGCATCTACCAGAACCCTATATCTTTTGGGTGGATATGATTATATTGGTCGAGGGTTTGTTTAAGAGAAAATGATAGAATTACTATTAAATAAGACCATTAAATTACTATTAAATAAGTCCATTAAAAGTGTCTATTTATATTTTTTTAATAATTAAAAAAATGATTATTAATCATTTTTTATTTTTTAATAATTAAAAATATTTTAAAAAAATTATTTATACTAGTGTGTATATTTGATATACACATTTGATAGTCACCCTAAAATTGTCCTCGTTTAAATTTGTTTTCGTCAAATTACTTCATTTTTATTCAATTTACAGGAATTATTAAAGGGTTCTCGCCTATTTTCTTTTGTATGTGTAATTTAATGGACATCAGCTTTTAGAATTTCTATTCATTTTTTCTGTAAATAAATAATTATTTCTTAACAATTATTTATTATGTTACTATAATTTTTAAAAAAATCAATATTTATTTTTTAGAAAATCAACATTCCACGTCATTGAGCGTGTTAAAGATGAGACTTACAAATAATCTATTTTCTTCTTTAAGGGAATCCCATGACCTAAAAAAGAATGAACATAAGCGCATTTAATCAAAACAAAAAAGAAACCGACGTGACTTGAAAAGCGTAAAGATTGTGACTTTAATATTATTAAATTTTGAAAAATACTAAATGTACTAATACTATTAACTTTGCTAAAATTTCTTATAGTACAATCATTGATAAAGATTATCAAACCGTGCTGCACTGTCATTCTAATTTCTCAGAAAGTATTAATTTTATTATTTCCATTTGTGCAACTAACACCCAAATTTGACGATTCCAAAAAACAAAGATATCAAGTTTGTTCATAGAATTACTTTTAAAACGAAAAAGATTACGATAAACTTTAAATGTATGGGAGTGAGATCATAGATATTAACTCTCATAAATATCTGTTTTTTGATAAAAATATAAAAAGATTAAGAATTTTTTTATACAATCATCACGGCAATGTTTATGCGCTACATAAGAAAACAATATGCTGAAAATAAGAAAAATATGTGTATTATAAAGTAGATTATAATAAATTCTAAACGTGACATGGAAATTACACATTACAGAAGAATATATTAAAATTGGACGATGTAAATATATTAAACTCAAGAGAGGTGTATTAAAAAAAAATAAAAAACTCAAGAGAGGTGGTGTGACCGAGTGAGAAAACATGTTCTATGAATCTATGGTCCAGTAGTAATCTTACGTGAAGGCCCAAAAATATATTCGGACCATCATTGGGCCCAATGGCATGGCCCATTTGGTTATAGGCCTAGCGTACAACTCTTGTTTTTATCCTGAAAGCAGATTTAAGAAATCAATCGGGAGAATGTATTAAAAAAATAAAGAAATCAATCGGGAGGATTAGGGTAGAATTCAGGCTTCGCCTTCGGAAAGAAATCTGTAGTTAGGGGTGTAAAAAAGACCCGGAAACCAGACCGGACCCATTTTTCCGATTTTGGCCCGGTCCGATCCAGAACCGGTTTTATAAATAGGAAATCGGGAGAAACCAGTTCCGGTTCCGGTTCTGCTTAATTTAGGACTGGACCGGACCGGTACTGTTTATATATTTATATATTTATTAATTTTATATATAAAATGTGTTATATTATATATAATAATATAAATTATAATTATATATAAGATAATGTTATTATAATTTATAAAATAAATGTTTAATCTTAGACATAAAAATTTAATTCATCATATGCTTTAAATTTATAATATTATAAATATATATTATTAATAACATTTTATCATAACAAGTAAGAACTAAGAAGGAAAAAAAATTACTCATATAGTCAAATGTTACTACTAAATTTTGAATCTTTGATGACCTAATAAGCTTAAAGCTCTCAATTTTTTTTTTGATAAGTACATGAGGTATTAGTAGATATATATAAATTATATATATTAGTATATAATTTATATTTTTACAATTTACATTTTATGACCTAATACTAAATACTAATAGTCTAATATTATATTATTAATTTACTATTAATATTATACTTTCAGTCTATGTATAAACTATAATAAACTAATACAAAATTAATTACTATACTAATAAATAACTATACTAATAGTCTAATATTAATACTATTATATAGTTTAATATATTATATAGCTATAACTAATACTAATATATATACTAATACTAATAGTCTAATATAGACTTATAGTTCCGGTATTAATATTATATTGCGTTGTTATATTCTTTAATTTATTATGTATAAGTAAAACTATATAGTCTATTAGTCTATTATATCAATACAATTTAAAGTTTAAAACCTAATACTAAATACTAATACTATATTACTATTAGTATTATACTTTAAGTCTAAGTATAATACTATAAAATAGTATATAAATCATTATACTAAATAATCATATATAAAATAATGATATAGTAACACTAATACTATATGTGATTATATAAAAAATAAATTAATAATCACATATATACTAACATTCTAATATAGACTATAGTTATACTCATACTGATATAGTAACATAGTTATACTAAATCAACATAATTAATACTAATATATATCTATTCTAATAGTTTACCATTAATGCTATTATATTGTCTAATATATTATATAACTATAACTAATAGTAATGTATATAACTAATACTAATAAACTAATATAGACTTATAGTATTAATACTAATAGTTTATTATATATATATAATAATACTAATAATCATTAATTGGTATACTAATAATTTATTATATTATATATATATACTACTACTAAAAAGTAACTGTATACTAATAGTTTATTATATTATATATATATAATATTACTAATAGTGAAAAGTAAATAAGATGCTAATAATTTATTATATTAGGTTAAAACTACTCCTACGAATCGTGCAAATCAAGACCGGTGCGTTTCAACTTTATATCTTTTTTAAGTTTTCAACTTTTCAACATCATCATTCATTGATACGGTGCATTTTGTACAAGTTAGGTTAAAGCATTTCATTTTCTCCTTCAGACTTTCAGTCCCGCATTATCACGTTTACGCCGCCACTACTCCCCTGCTTCTTCTTCTTCTTCTTCTTCTTATTCTTCTTCTTCTTTTCTTCTTCAAACTTCACTGTAATTTTTTCTTCTTCAGTTCTTATTTTCTTCTTCAATTCTTCTTCATACTAAAAACTCCAATCCCGCATTTTCTCCTTCGGATTCATTGCAAGTTTCTCACGGGTCTACATTCAACGGTAATTTTTCTCTATTTTCTCTTTTATTTCACTTATTTAAGTTATTTGAAATTAATTTGAAACAAAAGAAACTTGCTAATATTAGAAATCCGAAATTTAGGATTTTTGTGTTATTAGGGTTGTTAAATCCGAAATTCAGGATTATTTTTTTAAAGAAATAATAAAGTGTGCATATCATAAATTGCTTGGTCTATTTTATAAAGTGTGTGATTGTTTGGTCAAAACCTATTATAAAGTGTGCATATTATAAATTGCTTGATTTATAATGTAATTACTAACTTTTTATTGAAATTAACTGCTTGATTTATTTTAATACAATTGCAAGGTTTGTTGAATGAACGATTGGATTTGGTGGCTACGTGCATAGCTATTATTATTAGCTATTTGTTCTAGTTGTAAGGTTTTTTTATTGGATGCTTTTGTAATTTGAACTTATAATTTAGATTTGTAATTTGGACTTGTAATTTGTTGGATTTTTGGACTTGTAATTTGTTAGACTTTTTTATTTGTATTTTAGACTTTTGGTATTTGGATTTATAATTTGTTAGACTTTTGGACTTATAATTACTAATTTAGACATTTGGAATTTGGATTTGTAATTTATTGGACTTTTAGACTTGTAATTTAGACTTTTGGACTTATTTTATTTCATAGCAAAAAAATTTTTTTATTATAAATTTTATTTTTTTGTAGCAGTTTTATTTAAAGGCTTATAAGCTTAGAACATATTTTTTTTACACTAGATTTCTTATTTCAGTTTTTGTGTTGTAACAGTTTTTTATATAGTAGAATTTTATTTAGATAGCATATTAACAATTTATAAGGCAGATTTTTTGTGACAGATTTTTTTTACATAACATATTTTTTTTATAAAGCAGATTTTTTATAGCAGATTTTTTTTTACATAGCAGATTTTTAAAAGAGAATTTTTAAATCAGTTTTTTTTTAAAAAGACATAAATTTTTAATAACAAATTTATATTTTATTAAAACCGGACCAAACCGGACCGAAAACTGATAAAACCGGAATACTGGTTTATAAGGAAAATAGGTGCGTAATCGGTTTTGAAAAATACAAAACCGGTACCTACTGGTTCGGTCCTAGATTTTGTCCAAAACCGGACCAAACCGGACCGGTTACACCCCTATCTGTAGTCCTTTTCTCGAAATATTAAACTGCATTTTGATGTTTAATTGAGTGGAGTTGAGATGGGAGTTGAATAAAATATTATTAAAATATTATTTTTTAATAATATTATTATTTTGAGATTTAAAAAAATTAAATTATTTATTATAATTTTTATTAAAATTTAAAAAAATTGTAATAATTAAATAAGATAAGTTAAAATGAATTGTTCAAACATCGAAATAACGAACGTAAGAATAAAATAGGGGTAACACTCAAAATGGTCTCTTCAATTTCTGGGATTTTTAACAAGAGTTTTGCTACATACAAGCACAGTCGCGCACTAATCTGTATACCAATACTGATTTATTCATACTTAAAATTTAAATTAACACTATTTTCAATAAAATCTACTTTTTGACCAATCACATCACATTGGTGCACAGATTAGTGCACAATTGTGCTTGCAACTATATTTTTCCTTTTAACAATACCTCACTTTTCTCATACTCTCTTAACTCTTTGTTATTTTTTTCCACAACTTTCAAATATCCTTCAAAATTACCAAACAATTCAATTTTTAATTATCGAAAAGGTAACCATCTGGTATTCCGGTGGGTAAGTACAGCCATTGTTATTTATTTCCTCCTGTTTAGTGTTTTGAATTTTTGTCAAAATATATTATTATAATTTTTTTAATTATAATTTCTTTTTTTAAGTAAGAAAAATAAGATTTCTATGTAATAATCTTATTAATTATCACTTTTTTTTTTTTTTTTTGGAGGGTCTTACATAGGGTGGTGCTTAGGCAATGCCTTACCATTGAGCCAGCCTGCTTGGGTGCTGCAAGAATGTCACAAAGCGTAAATTCTCCCAACCGGTAGTTATCCACACATTTTGCTAGTACGCAATATTAAAAGTGAAGGACCAACATAACGTTTCTTAGTACATTCATAAACAACATCAATCTCAACTAGTTCCATTCCGTCCAAAAATATAAAAGAACAAAAACATAAACAACATCAAAAGAGTAGGACCAACATAACGTTTCTTTTTCAGAAATTCATTCAATCTCAACTAAAACAGAAAAATTAAAACACACCAGAATGAAATGCTCGTACATGATAAAAGCAGAAAACTTTGAGCCATGGCAACTTCGCTGGAACTCTAGCTACGGCAGACTTGGTATCCATTACAGTCGTCTCTTTGGTTCAGGGGAGCTACCCAATAACTTATTTGTTATCACAACGTTTTGCAATTATCGGATTGCAGATTAACTCAAGCTCCGTAAGCTTGTTCTCAAACTCAGCTGCCTCTGCAAATTGGATGTCATCTAACCACCGAATCAACTCGTCTATAGCAGCTTCAATCTTCTCCATACCAGCAGCAGCGAGCGTGGCACAAATCTTCTTATCATTAATATTGTTCCTTATGCTGTAGACATAGTTCTCCAAAGCTGCCTTTGCCAAAGCCCTCCCTCTGCACTCATCATCTTCAACCTTGTACTTCTCTGCATCCATGACCATCCTATTAATCTCTTCATTACAAAGTCTTGCCTTGTGATTGGTGATAGTGATGCTGCAACTCACGCCGGTGCTCCGTTCCACAGCAGAAACGTTCAAGACACCGTTGGCATCGATATCAAAACATACTTTGAGCTTAGCAACACCCTTGGGTGCTGCAGGGACACCCTGAAGTGTAAATTCTCCCAACCACTGATTATCCTCAGCTCTTGCTCTCTCACCCTCGTAAACTGGAAACCAAACAGAAGTTTGGTTCTCGTAGAGCGTGGTATAGTCTTTTTCCATCTTGATGGGAATGGTGGTATTCCTTGGAATCACGACAGACATCAGATCATCTTTCCCAGCAAGTACTCCCAAGGAAAGGGGGGTCACATCCAAGAGCACAACGTTTTGTACTTTTTCATTACCCATACCAGTCAAGTTCGCAGCTTGAACAGCGGCTCCATATGCCACAGCTTCATCCGGGTTAATGCTCCTATTAAGCTCCTTCCCATCAAAGAAGTCCTGCAACAGCTGCTGAACCTTGGGGATTCTGGTAGAACCACCAGTAAGAACGACATCATGCACGCTTATCTTTTCCATCTTAGCATCAGCCAAACACTTATCCACAAGCTCTATCGAACTCCTGAATAAATCCATGTTGAGTTCCGCAAATTTCGCACGAGTAATATTTGAGCTGAAATCAATACCATCATACAAAGAATCAACTTCAATGGTAGTCTCAATTGCAGAAGAGAGAATCCTCTTTGCTCTCTCACAAGCAGTTCTCAACCTTCTTAGAGCTCTGGCATTTCCGCTTATGTCCTTCTTGTGCCACCTTTTAAATGTTTGAACAAAGTGGTTAACCATTCTGTTGTCGAAGTCCTCACCTCCAAGGTGTGTGTCTCCAGCAACCGCCTTCACTTCAAAACTACTCTCCTCAACGGTAAGAAGTGAGATATCTGCAGTACCACCACCCAGATCAAAGATCAATACATTTCTCTTGCCAATTCTACCCACCTTGTCAAGGCCGTAAGCAATTGCAGCTGCAGTTGGTTCATTGAGGATCCGCATGACATTGAGGCCTGCAATGCCACCAGCATCCATTGTGGCCTTACGCTGAGCGTCATTGAAGTAAGCCGGGACAGTAACAACTGCATTTTTCACCGTCTTGCCCAAATAGGCCTCGGCAATCTCACGCATCTTTTTTAGGACCATCGAGGAGATTTCCTCCACAGAAAATTGTTTATCTTCACCCTTATAACTTACCACGATCATAGGCTTGTCTTCAGAACCTTCAATGACTTTGAATGGCCAAAGATTGATATCATTCTGAACCAACGGATCACTGAATCTCCTTCCAATCAACCGCTTTGCATCTGCAAAACACTAAAGCGTAAGATGCAGCAAATATAAATATCAAACTCTTCTAAATTTTTTATTGGCATGTTTCCTTCTCTTTTCTTTTTTTCTTTTCTTTTTTTTTGTCTGTACTGGTAAATTAGTTATCACTACATTAGCGAGAGGGAATTAAGTTTTGAAAAGAAGAAATTTTTTAGTAGTTTTAGGTCGAAATCCAATAAACATCTCATAAATACACGAAGGAAACAAAATGAAAAAACAATTGATACATATTAAGTTGTTCACAAAATTGATGGATTTTCACAATAAAATTTTGAAAATAAGTAATGCTGATAATCTAAGTTTGAAACGCTAAATTTGAAGATGATTAAAATATGTGCATACCTTGAATAAAGACCAGTTATTCAAATTTCAAGTGAGAGAGCAACACATTTAGATAATAAAAAACTATAACCATACCAAGAATTATGAGAAAATAATTTTAAAATATATTGTACCACCCGAAGCCAAGTCTAAATGTCTCTATACTCCCAACACTTATCACTACTATTTATTATTTTATTAATACTTTTTATCTACTTTTTATTATTTTTCATTACTTTTCACGTACTTTTTACTATTATTCACTCCTCTTCACAACGCTCAAACCCACTGTAACCATGGCCTCGATATAGATTTGCATGCTCTCTTACTTTTTATTAGCATTACTGTTGTTGCATCTTAAAAATAGACTATGGCTATGGAGAATTAACGTACAAAAAAAAAAAAAAACGTTGACAAAAAAAAAAGGGAAAGAAAAAAGGAAGAATGAAGAAAAATGATTCTGAAAAATTACCAAAGACGGAGTTAGTAGGGTTCCTGGCGACTTGGTTCTTGGCGGCATCACCGACCAAACGCTCTTTTTCGGTGAATGCAACATAAGACGGCGTCGTTCTATTTCCCTGATCATTAACTATTATCTCTACTCGATCATGTTGCCACACTCCCACACAAGAGTATGTCGTCCCGAGATCGATCCCTATTGCTGGGCCCTCCTTCCATTCTTCAGCCATTGTTGTCGATTTCCAGAGTGATCACAGTATTGAAGCAAGTCTATGTCTCTCGGAGACGATGGTCTTTTTATATAACTTGTTTCCTTGCCCACGAAGTAGACGGCATTTGTAAAAGTTGCTTTTTCTCTGATATTTGCGCACAAGTCAATACAGAATGGAAAAGAAAAAGTGAAAGGGAATCTTTTTTCTTTTTGGGGTAAGCTCATATTGGTCGAGGGTTTGTTTAAATTTTTAATTACTTCACTTTTATTCAATTTATAGGGATTATTAAAAGGTTCTCGCCTGTTTTTACTTTTTATATAAGTAATTTAACAGTCATCATCTTTTATAATTTCTAATTTTCTAAGTTTTTTTAAGCTATATTATAAATACTCTAAATTTTTTTTTGTTAAATTTTTTACTATTATAATTGTATCTTTAAATAAGATACTGACTTGCATGTAAAATTTATGCTTATTTTTTTACTTTTAAATTTATATAAACTTTTCACTGTTATAATTATATATTTAAATAGAACGTTGACTTGTATGTAAAGTTTATATTTATTATTTTTATTTCTATCGTCCGGACATACGTGCAACGCACGTTACCCTTACTCTATATCTTCTATATATAAAAAGTATGTATGAAACGAAAATTGTTATTTTAAACAGAAAATCTTGTTTCTCCATTAGTTTTGTTGTTCCCGTTAAATACCAGTTAAGCCACCGTTTATGACCATTTATGTTTGTTTCAATTCCATTATCTGTTTGAATTCCATTATATAATATTTGTTGTTCCCGTTAAATAGCAATTAAGCCACTATTTGTGGCCATTTATGTCGCCTCTTTCAATTCTATTATCTGTTTGAATTTCATTATATAATAACTCAAAATTCTGAAGAAAAACGGTGTCAAATTATATGCAGGGATACCATTGTCTTTTCCTATAAATTATAATGGCAAAACAATATAATAAGTTACAATTTTGAAAAACTATAGTCCCATTTCATCTTATTTTTCCCCTTCTGTACGTGTGCCGGCTAATGAATTTGTAAATATTGTCCATGCATTGGGATGGAAGCTGCAACTAGAGAAAAAATATAAGTTAAAAATCTGTGGAGGCAAATTTTAATCACATGTAATAAAGCAGTGCAGTAGTCATATTCAAAGTTTGAATACCAAGCGACATATTTAGTAGGAACCCAAGAGTCATTGAAAGGGGTTTAAGACAACCCTTCTATTACTTTCAGTGCAATGGTGCTAACGTTTGAAAAGTGACTAATGCCTTGAGAAAGTGACTGATACCTTCTACTACTTTCAGTGCATTGGTGCTACGGTTTCCTTGGTTTGAAGGAAGATTGAAAAGTAAGTCTAATTTTATTTTTTGTGTTTATTGTATAAGTCTATACTATTTATTTATCAATTAAAAAACCTATCACACTTTTCAAATCAGGAAACTTATTCATGCTCTGTCTCTCTCAAATCAGGTGTGGTGAAGCAGTGCAGTGGTGCAAAGGTTTGAAGGTACATTAAAAATGTCAGTTTTACTGCCTTTTCTATGTTTATATTATATATAATCTATATATATATATGCATTACATCAATTTCTAAGTTTTATGCTATTAGATTACTGGCTTTTAATAATCTCTAAATTTTATGATATTAGATTACTGTCTTTTAATAATTTTCTAGCATATAATTTTCTATCATTTTTTAAAAATCATTTGTTAGTGTAGAGAGTTATTCTATGGTAGATTTTAATAAGTTATTCTATGTTACCCTACTGGTATTAGAAAACACTGAAAGTGGAAAAGCCTTTGGGAAATTGAAGAAAGTAGAGAATACTCTTGTAGTTCAGGATCTTAGCAGTTCTGCGCTTTCTGTTGACCAACCTAAAAACAAACAGTACTACACAAATCCAAAATACAAAACCCACATATTTTTTTACTTTTACATTCTAATTGGTATATTATAATTAGGCATAGATTCAAACAATGCATACACAAATACATTAAACTGGAGAAAAAATTGAGTTTTTTAGATAGTTTCTTTTTTAAAGTCTTGCAAACAGGTTGGTTTGGTTTAGTATACTCAAGGTCTAGGACTGATCAAGAACTTAGCTACATCAAAATAAATATCAACTGAACAGTTTTCAGTAAGAAAAAAATTTGCCTACCAATGTGTTGCACAAATGACTAACACAAGAGGGGGGGTGAATTGAGTTGTATTTAAAAAAATAACAATTATAAATCAAATATACAATATAAAATATAAACAAAATATGAAACAGAAATAAATATAAAGAGTAAGAGTAAGAGAGAAGCAAACTCAGTATGTTAACGAGATTCGGCCCCACTGCCTACGTCCTAGCCTCAAGCTACCTCTTGAGGATCCCCGAATTCACTATTCAACCTCTTTCAGGTGGAGATAGAAACCTATTACACTTTTGAACAACACTGCTACAAAGGATCCGTGTAGAACATCCTCTACACTTGCAATCACCTCACACGTAGTGATTCAACTATTCCCTATGTAGAACACTTTCTATACGCACAAGGGTTATACACACCCTTATACTAATACAAGAATTGATAGTGGGTAGGTTATCAGAAAACACTCCTCAATGAGTGATATAAGAACAATACAGCACAAACTATATCTCTCAAAATGAACAAGGGTTAAGGCTCAATGCTTAAAGAAGAGAGAATGAAAGTTTTGAATGAATATTATATGCTCTTGGTGTTGTAAATGTGAAACTTTCAAATGATCTATTTATAGGTATATGAGACTTCATATTCAAATTTAAAAAAATTCAAATGTCAAAGATAACATCATTCACTTTTCAAAAAAATCAAACCTAATATTTTTACTTTTTGCATATGACAAAAGGATCACACTTTACTTTAAAAAAAAAAATCAAACCTAATTTTTTACTTTTTGCATATGACAAAAGGAGCACACTTTGCTTTTCAAAAATTTCAAATCTAATCTTTTACTTTTTGCATATGACAAAAGGAGTATACTTTATTTTTCAAATATTTCAAATAAATACATCTTCCTTTTGCATAAGTTAAGAAAATCATCAATCACTTTTGAAAATATTCAAATAAAACATGCACATGTGAAAGATGACAATCAATCATCTTAATATTTTCAAAATTCAAACCTTTAATCAAGTCATGCACATGTGAAAGATGACAATCAATCATCTTTCAAAATTTTCAAATTTAATTTTCAAAATATTCATGCACATATGGAAAATGTATTTTAATGCTTTATGATAAAATATTAATTTTGAGTCTTAATCCTAATTTCGAATTTTTAAGAGATTTACAACATTACTCTATGATTTTAATGTGAACTTGTTCCCTTCTTGCTCATGCTCGGTTTCTTGATGTGCTTGACTCCATTGTGTGGACAACTTGAGCTTGAGAATTCTTTATTTTTTGAATTCATTTGTTATCATCAAAATCCATGTGTAGATTTATAATTACATGAAACTTGAAATCTTGGATTCAACACAATGAAAAATAAAATAAAAATAATGACATGCAAACCAAAAAAATAAAACATCCAAATCAAGCCACAAATTTTCTAACATGAGCATCATATAAAATACATGAGCATATATGATCACAGATGTTTTCCTGCACAAATTTTCTAGCATATACTTTCCTATCATTTTTTTTAAATCATTTGTCAGTGCAGAGAGTTATTCTATAGTAGATTTTAATAAGTTATTCTATGTTACCCTATTGGTATTGGAAAACACTGATAAAGAGGAAAAGCTTTTGGGAAATTGAAGAAACTAGAGAATACTCAATCCTTGCAATTCAAGATGTTAGCAATTCTGCGCTTTCTGTTGACCAACCCAAAAGCAAACAGTACTACACAAATCCAAAATACAAAACCCACCTATTTTTTGCTTTTACATTATAATTGGCATATTATAATTAGGCATAGATTCAAACAATGCAAAAAAAAATACATTAAACTGGAGAAAATATCATATAAGCCAATTAAAGCAGCGCGTAGAATTAGCTCAAGAAGATTTTGACAAAAAATATAAATTATTATACTTCACTAATTTACTATTATCTAAATATATTAGTTAAATATGTTTTTATGCATTAAATTATTAATCATATGCTAGAATTTATATATTTTTTTTCTATACATTAAATTATTGATTAAGATTATTTTTTTATGAAAAACATATTATTTTTTTAAAATAATTATTTCACTTAACTACATCAAAATAAATATCAACTGAATAGTTTCCGTAAGAGAAAAATTTGCCTACCAACATACGAAACAAAGCAATAATACAGATTACTATAATCCAAATAACTTCAGATTTGATTTTGCAATAATATGATTTCATTATGTCCAAACAAATCCTAATGAGAGACATGCACCATAACTACAAGATTACAAATAGGTTACTACATGCCTACCAGAGGAGCAAATCTATTAGAGAAATCAAATATGATGAGTACAATACAACATATTTATGAAACATCTAAACATATTTATGTAGAAATTTGTTGTAGTAGACAACTTGTTATGTTCTAATTTCCCAATTTTCGAACAAACTAAATCTTCTTTGTAATCTCATCAATAAAAAAAAGTTTGTTTTAACTATCCAAGCATGCTTTAGGTAATTTTTTTAGTTCAACTTGGTTTGAAGGAATTGGTTTATCATTGAAAATTGATGAAACATTGGTATGACATACACAAATTAAGTGAACCATTACATTAGTGTAATTGAATGTAAACCACAACATTCAAAGATTTTAATTTTTGGCAAAAAGAGAAAGAAAGTAACAATGAAAATTCTCGCACCAGTGTAAAGGACTTCTTCCATCATTATCAGGAATATCAGGGTGAGCATTCCATTTTGAAACAATGTAATAGAGAAAGGCCGTCTGACCATATTGAGCTGCAACATGTGTTGCCTGCAATCAAGTCAACAATGAAGAACATACTTGATATGTACTGCCAATAAAATTTCCGGGCCTTAAACATAACATCTAATAGTAATAAAACTGAGAACATAGAATATCATCCAAACTATAATATAAGAAACAACAGTCATTTACTCTTCTAATTTTTATTACATATAAAACACATATCCTGAGAGTCATTGACAACAGTTTCCATCCAATTTTCAAAACCTTATTCAAACAATGCATAAATTTTACCACAATCCAGAGAACATGACCCCCTTTACCACTTATAATGAATAGTCAGCACAAATAATGAGATTCTTAGGTTAGAGTTCCATATTAAATTTATTTATTTTTCTGATAAGTAAGTTCCATATTAGATTTATTACAAAGAAAAACATGTTGACATGTCCAACAAAGAGCAAGAATATTTAAGATCTAAAGAAACAAGATAAAACCAACCTGATAGCCATTCATATCAGCAGCGTTCACTCGTGCACCCTCTTGGAGTAAAAGCTATGCCACTTGGTTTGCACCCCGAACATCACTCCAATGTAATGTAGTTTGCCCAGTATGATCTGTCACATTTATGTGGCCTCCATGCTGGGAAATGAGAAAACTCTAACTAATCAGCCAATCAAATTTCTCCAATCAAATAAAAAACTCAAAAAAGTCTTCCGCTAGAACTTAGCATTATAAACTGATTTCTTTTTGCAAGACTGCGAATGGGGGGAAAAAGGTCAAGCCAAAGTAACGTAAATATCCAAGATAACCTAAAGCCAATTCAATAACCCACAAAGTAACAAGACATCCAAATCCTATGAAAACCATTTAAAGAAGCAACCAACACGACGTCCCATTTATATACCAATCTAGTTCAATCAAATAAACCCACAACAGAAAAAACACATACAACCTCAGTTATACAAAATCTGATCATATGTGACCCCAATCAATTATATCATCATATAGACACTGAAGTACCTCGACCTTCACAAAAGCAGGTTGTTTGTAGTAGTCAGTTCTGAATAGTTTTAAGCGACTGATATCAAATCCCAGTTTCAATCCACCCTTTAATATAAAGATATTCAGATATGGACTAGACAGACTTTTAATATGTTCCAGTTAAGAGTTCCCACCTTGGATACAGAAAATTGGTTCTGCAGGTTCTCATAAAATGAATGACAACGAGAGATATAAAAGCTGTTGATTTTATAGGTTTTCTTATAAGTAAAAATAAACTTTTGCTTTGTTTCCTTTGTAATATCTAAACTTCAATTTTTTTCTTTTAACTTTGGTGACTAAAAAAAAGACTTGCTTCAATTATGTATTTTTCTTTGCACAAGAGAAAGGCTCTTTACTATTAAACCCCAAAAGCTTTTGCCTTTTCAAAATTGTAGGTTTGCCATTATTGAAAACTGAGAAAATTTTCTGTCTAATTTATAATATTCACAAGGAAAATGCAATTAAATGTATACTGTTCTTGTCAAATGAGTTGCCTTTGAATCATTTCTGTTTAATATGATATTACCTATAGAAAAAATCTGTTTAATGTGATATTGCTGAAGGACATACTAATCTATGTTTCTTTGATGGATATTGATGTGTAATTTCATGTATTCATAAAACTAAAACTCAGCTATATTTACCAATATCTTAGTTATTAGAAGATCATGTATAATTTTGATTTTTTAGTTTTTCTTTTGTCAAGTAGTAACCGAATCCTAATCAGAAAACTTATCAAAAACCAAAAGAACACCAAAGACCTCAATAACACAAACAACAACAATGATTAATCACTACAGGATGTAAATGAACACATATAGATCTGATGTTGTTTGCAAAAAACAAGAAAAAAATTAGAGAGCTTCCAAGCAAGAGAGAAAGAAAGAGGTGTAAAATAAGTTAGGGTTTTTATCTTCCTTCTTAGCTCCTCCTCAAGATGAAAAATGGAGGTCCAGAAATGGGTTAAGAGACATAAATGCAGTCTGCCATCAAGATCATTGAAACAAAGGGACAAAGAGAGAGATCTAGACGGAGGATGAAGTTGATTTAGATAGAGAGAGAGATCGAGAGAGAGGTCGAGAGGGAGAGGGAGGGGCATCAGAAATGAAGAAGGGAAGAATTCATCTGGGTGTAAAACCGATAGGAAAATATCCCTGCCAAACATCACCATCATGCAAGCTGTAAAGAAAGAAATTTTACACTTGCCTTTACTCAATCTGACATATATCGTCACATCAAATCAACCACTGATGATCGATCATGATGCGCGCATGCGTGTCTAAACCATATATGGTTAGGGCCCTAATTTTCTATTGAACTTTCGTACGTTGAACTGGGTGGCTTTGGTCCAGATCGATTTCATTCCCTTAGGTTAATTAAGACTCATAGACAATTAAGTAAGAATACGTTTTTTTATATTAACATTATTGTCATTATATAAATATAGGCCAACAACTCTACCTGTCTATTCCTTTTATTTTCTTTGACTAAGATTGGCCTTGTATATATAATTCTTCAAATATCAATAATTATACATGCACTTTTAAATTTTTTTAAATGATTCATGAAATTAAGTAAAAAAAAGAACTCAAATTCCTTGTTAAAACCCACATAAAAAAAATCATTTTTGAAATGATAGATCTCACTTTTTTTAAATGAGTATGTGAAACTTGCATATTCTAAGACTGTATATAACATTACTTTTTTATACATACCGTACGTAGATAAAATCCAAGAGCTGCTGCCACGTCACATACTATACATGCTATGTAGTAGTCAACAAGTAGTCAAAGGAAACGCTAACGAAGGGCTACATTAATTACCATTGTTGCTTTGACAGTACAAAAAGCTAGAAAGAGTGGTTTTTCAAATATTTTGATGCTAAATTATTGTTTATATATATATATATAAATGAGAAAAGAATTACTATATATATACGGATTAAATGATATATATTAAAATAAGCCTTGATTCTTGATCACATCAAATATCATAATGGGATAAATCTTTGAACCTTTATTCTTAAAATATTGTATAATGTTAGATTTCAGTTTCATTGTATTTTGTCATTTGATTATTTATTTAATTGACTGCAGAAAATAATTGTTATTTATTTATTTCATGCTACTTGTGTAGAGCAATATACAATAGTTGAATCAATCATTTCCTTCATTAACATCTACTGATTGATTGACGCACATCTAGCTTTATTATTATTATTATTATTTAGCTAAGTTCATATATATCCACTGATGACACACTAATATATAAATCCAAACACTTAATTTATATAAATCGAAAGATACAAAATTTGAAAAGATACTAATTAAAAATTTAAAAAATGTGTAAATTTAAATGATCTAAGTATAATAAAAAATCGATTGATACAAATCATATGCCACATTGATTGATTTATTTTCTCAAGACTCAAACCATCCATTTTCTCTAAAAATTAACAATAAAAAACTAAAAAATCATAACATCGAAATAAAAAATTAGTAGAGAAATATTTTAAAATAATTAGTAGATAAATAATTGGTAGTTGCTTGGAATAGGGAATTAAGTTTGACAAATAGCTTCTAAAACATTTTTTGTATGTGATATTGAAATATGCTTTTGTTAGTTTCATAATATTTTATCATTTGATTATTTATTTAATTGAGCGTAAGAAATAATTGTTATTTATTTCTTTCGTCTTGCTTGTGTAGAACAGTATCCAACAGTTGAAACAATCACTTCCTTCATTAACATAATGAGAAGTGGTAAGATTCTGTAAATAATTTTTTAAAAAAATTTACAAACAAAAATATAAATTTCTGTAAAATTTAAGTTTGTAAACTATTTTTTGAAGATTATGGAAAAGAACCTGCAAAAAGAATTTTGTATAGAGATTTACCAGAAGAGAAAAAGGAAGAGATCCGTAGAAAATAAAGAGAAAGATATGCTAAACAAAAAGCATCCAAAAGGAACTCGATTCGTATAAATGATTTCGATACATCTGTTGGTGATCAAATGACTGCGTCGATTGCTCGATATTCAAACAATGATGTCCAATATACAGACAACATTCAAGACTTTAGCCTTGTTCAAAGAGTATCAAAGAGAAAGCGAAATTCTGATGTTCATATTGATATCGTTGAAGAGGATTCGTCTCGTGAAGTATGTGTTCTTCCTGGTATTGAAGTCTGTGCCATTAATTCAGAGACAAATTCATCCATAAACAATGTCTCAGAATCTTCTAATCAACTCTTTATCCAGCAGGTTTTCCTCTAATCATTTTTTGATATTTCTTATTCAACCATCATTCTGTTCTTTTCGTCTGAGGTTTCAAAATATATTATACAGATAGGATCTATATGTCGTTCGAGAGGAGTCGAGCTACGATACAAATATTCCGACACCTTGTAGGGGTAAGAAACAAATATAAAATCAGTTGGTTATTTTAATTCAGTCATCAAATCTTGCTACTGTACCAGTAATGTCCTTACTCATATAATTCAAACAATATGACGACTTTGCGTCTGTTGCCTTATTTTCATTTTTTAACCAAATAGGTCAGTCGCATCACGGTTCTACCGGATTTAGACAATTGTTGAAGGTAGTGCCATCTGAAACATATTCTCTGCCATTAGTACCCAGCTGCATACATTGTAAAACAAAGCGATTCCACCATGAAACAACTAGCTTTTGCTGTGCTGATGGAACAATTTCTTTAGCCACAAATAATGTTCTTGATTCGCTTTATGCGTTGTTTACCTCCAATACAGATGAATCTACACATTTTAGGACATACATTCGAAATTATAATAACAAGTTCGCTTTTACATCCTTTGATGTGAAGTTTGATAAAGATCTTTGCAGGAGAAATAGAGGAATCTATACTTTCCGAACTCAAGGACAGATCTATCACTATATCAATGATTTGCTTCCTTCAAATGATCGTCCTTCTTATCTCCAGTTGTATTTCTATGATACAGAACATGAATTAGAAAATCGCATTTCTGATTCAAACAGAATGGATCCATCAATCGTAACTCAACTCATCGATATTCTTCGCATCAATCCGTATTCTATTTTTTTCCGCTCCCTAGGTGATTTGCCAGATTTGGAAAATCGAATAATTCATATAAAATCAGATGCTGGCCTAGATCAACGTGTATTCAATGCCCCCACATCTTCACAAGTTGCAGCAATATGTGTAGAAAATGATGATTAAGATCAACTAAGAAGACGTGACATTTTTGTCTTTAACCATTTTGGTGGAAATCATATAGTTCAGTATTATTTTGGGTGTTATGATCCATTACAATATCCGTTGTTATTTCCATTTGGCGATGTTGGTTGGCATCAAGGGATTGAAAGGATTAGTAGAGGAAGGAGATCTACATATAACGAAACAAACGGC
This sequence comes from Carya cathayensis, assembly GCA_011037825.1. NCBI lineage: Eukaryota > Viridiplantae > Streptophyta > Magnoliopsida > Fagales > Juglandaceae > Carya > Carya cathayensis. The sequence continues at coordinate 212,694 of QGSO01000732.1, read as the reverse complement.
TCAATAAATCCTCAACAATCAGTGACTGCAGAAGAATTACTTGCAAGAGAACAACGAGATTAGATTGCAGTATTAATATTCAAAAATTTCGTTTCATATGTACGTCCAACTTAGTAACGTTTCATTCACATTCAACTTTTGTAGTGTCAAACAGAAAAAACAAGGATCCAGTTGTTTCATGCCGTGAATATTATTGCCACAAATTGCAAATAAGAGAAAATGTCAGATCAGTTTTGCTACTTTCTGGTCGACTATTGCAACAATTTGTAGTATATATGTATGTTAAGATCGAGACGTCAAGATTAGATTATTTTAGGAAGAAGCAACAATATATTCGATCAGAGTTATATCAAAGTATTGTTGATACAATTACGCTTGGGGAAACAAACGCTTCTAATGTTGGAAAACGGATTATACTGCCTTCATCATTTATTGGAGGTCCAAGAGACATGAGAAAAAGATATATGGAAGCAATGGCTTTAGTTCAGCGTTATGGAAAACCAGACATTTTCTTAACAATGACGTGCAATCCAAACTGGAAAGAAATTACAAATGAACTAAATCTGCATGAGGAGAGTCAGAATCAACCTGATTTGGTTGCTCAAGTCTTTTGTGCAAAATTAGAAAAATTAAAGGATCATTTATTCAAAAGGAAAATATTTGGTAAAGTCTCAGCATATGTCTATGTTATTGAGCATCAAAAGAGAGGTCTTCTACATGCGCATTTTTTAATTATTTTACTGAAGGATTGGAAGGTCTATGCGCCTGAATCTTTTGATGAGATTGTATCAGCAGAGATACCTGATAAAAATACAAACTTGCACTTGCATAACGCTATTGTAAAGCATATGTTGCATTGGCCATGTGGAGTCTTGAACCCATCAAATGTTTGGATGAAAAAAAATGGCCGTTGCAAAAGTAATTATCTAAAGAATTATGCATCTGCTACAACCGTTGGAAACGATTGCTTCCCAATATATAGGCATTCAAACAATGGAATAACTATCAAAGTCAGAGGCCAAAATTTAGATAATCGTTGAGTTGTTCCATATAATCCATATCTGCTTGCAACATTTGACTGTCACATTAATGTCGAGATTTGTTCTACGATAAAAGCAGTCAAATATCTTTATAAATATATTTATAAAGGACATGATCGTGTTGCTTTCAACTTGATTTCTGAACAAAACAATCAACAAGTTGATGAAATCCAACAATTCCAATCGGCGCGATGGATTGCTCCCCCCAAAGCTATGTGGAGGATATATGGCTTTACTATTAATGAAATGTACCCAGCAGTGTGTAGTTTACATTTACATCTGGAGGATCAACACCCAGTGACTTTCTGAGCAAATGACGATCTAATCAATATTGTCAACTTAGATCGTTCTAGAAAATCGATGTTAACAGAATTCTTTGCATTAAATCAAGTAGACGAGAATGCAAAGAGATTACTGTATAAAGAATTTCCAGAATATTATGTTTGGAGCCAACAAAACAAAGATTGGACTCCTCGAAAAAAGAAAACCGTTATAGGCCGTCTTGTTACAGCAAATCCATTTGAAGGCGAGAGGTATTATCTTCGTATATTGCTAAACCATGTAAGTGGACCTTTGTCGTTTGAAGATCTCAGGACAGTTAATGGTGTTGTGGCCCCAACATTTTCCGAAGCAGCAACAATGCATGGGTTGCTACAGAGAAACAGTAGCTTAGAAGATTGTTTACACAAAGCATCTCTATATCAAATGCCATCCAGTTTGAGACGGTTATTTGCAACAATATTAGTTTATTGTAATCCAACCAATCCAAGGGAGCTTTGGGAATGATTTGAGTAAGATATGTCAGTTGATTTCAAATCAACAGAATATTATATATCAAATGTAAGAACCCAAATATTGAGGTCAAACGCTTTTACAATTGAATCAATGGGGAAAAACATTAATTCCTACCATCTTCTTGATGACGGCATTTGCTTCGATGAAGAAGAATTTCAATCTAGAGAAATCGATGATGAATTGGCTGTTGAAATTTCAGAAGAGGATATTGCCGTATCACAATCTCTTAATAGTGAATAACAACATGTCTATAATGCAGTGCTGGAAAAGATATTTGCAAACCAGAATACTGCATTCTTTGTGGATGGCCCGGGTGGGACAGGGAAAACATTCATGTACAAGGCACTTCTCGCAACAGTATGATCAAGAAAATTAGTAGCACTTACAACTGCTTCATCAGGTGTTGCTGCATCTATTCTTTTGGGAGGTCGAACAGCACACTCATGTTTTAAGCTTCCACTTGATACTGGCGAAAGAAGCACGTGCTGTGTCAGCAAACAAAGTGCACTGGCAAACCTACTACGTGCAGCAAAATTAATAATTTGGGATGAGGCTTCAATGACGAGAAAACAACACATAGAAGCATTGGATAAAATGCTACGGGACATCAATGATTCAGATGTAACATTCGGTGGGAAGGTTGTTGTTTTCGGTGAAGATTTTCGACAGATTTTACCCGTGGTTCGTAAAGGAACAAGTCAAGAACAGGTTAATTCCAGTTTGGTTTATTCCTATTTGTGGCCTACATTGACCAAGTTCCGATTGACTGAAAATATACGAGCAAGACTGGATCCAGTTTTTTTAGATTATCTGTTAGAAATTTGAAACGGAATGCCACCAAACACAGTTGATGAAACCATAAAAATTTCGAATAGGATGCTTGTTCCCTATGATGATGACAACACTTCTTTAGATCATTTGATAGAAGATGTTTTCCACAATATTCATGAATATTCAATAAATATTTCAACTGTGATGAATCGGGCCATATTAACACCGAAGAATGGTTATGTTGACGAAATAAATGCATTGTTGATTCATAGGTTCCCAGGTGAAATTCAACGATATTACAGTTTCGAAGAGACAATAGATACATCTGAACAATCAGTTATGAAAGATCTCTTACATACTCTAACCCCAAACAGACTTCTGCCTCATGAATTATTACTCAAGAAAAACTGTCTCATCATGCTGCTTAGAAATATTAATCCTTTCGAAGGGCTATGCAATGGAACCCGTTTGATTTGTCAAGCTTTTGATCGAAATGTCATAGATGCAGAAATTGCAGTTGGACACCATATCGGGAAAAGAATGTTCATTCCAAGTATACCATTCTTACCAAATGTTGATGAAAATAGTGGTTTTCCATTCAAACGAACTCAGTTCCCTATAAGATTAAGTTTCGCAATGACTATAAATAAGTCACAAGGGCAGACATTGGATTATGTTGGTATTTACCTCAACCAGTTTTTTCACATGGTCAATTATATGTGGCTTTATCGAGGGCGAAGACAACATCTGCAGTGAGGATTCTAATACGACCAGTGTCCACTGAACAACGTGAAGATAACTACACAAAAAATATTGTGTTTACAGAATTACTTACATTATCATGTCTGAATTAATGTTATGCAGGTAACTAGATTTAATTGTATAGTTTCGATTTGTTGTGTATTATAATATTTTTCTCTATATGTCTAATATTCAGTCATTTAATTAAATATCTTCGTCAATTGTTTTAGTAGTTTATGAATTTAAATTAAGATCTGTTATACTTATACATATGATATTTTTGTATTTGAAAAGGGAAAAAATGTGGACGGTGTATACATCAATAAAGGATATCACTTCGAATACAAAAAATTGGAAGATTAAGATGATCGTTGCGGAGAAGTCACCTAAACGAATAAGCCAGCGCACAGCAGTGAAGTACCAAAATTTGACATTAATTGATCAAGAGGTATGATATTTGTAAGCATATATTATGTTTCCAATTTTCAATATCCTTTGAAATTAGAGGTTCTTAAATTCTATAATATATTATATAAAAATATTAATTACGTTACATTTATTTATTTATCTTTTTACAACATGTTTTGATTAAAAATAAATAAAAAATAAAGGAATTATTTTAAAAGATTAGTATAGTAAAATAATCCTCATAATTTTATATAATACACTATTAATCACAATTATTTTTATTGTTGGTACAGGGAAATCGAGTGCAGGCAACAATATTTGGAACTGATATTGACCCCCGGGATGACAGTTTAAAAATTTTACAGTCGTATTATATCATCAATGCACACATCAAACCAGTGGATCCAAAGTACAAAATTGGAGAATATAAATATCAATGGACTCTGAACTCAAAAGCAATAATAGAAGATGTTCCACAGAACAAAGAGCAAATAGATGCACTAAAATATGAGATCGTCCCATTCAAGAACTTAGAGGCTTACAGAGGGTCGATTGGAGAAATAGGTAATTTAATATAAATTTTATTATAAATTATTTATCGATAAATTAACATTTCATATTTAAATATTTAGATATTTTAGCTGTTGTAATCAAAATTAAGCCAACTAAAGAGGTAACGACGGCATCTGGACCAGCAACAATCCAAGAGATATATGTTATTGATGAAAGGTAAAAAAATTCTTATAACTTCTCATTTCTTTTAAAATTGGAATATTTTAATTTAGGAATATTTTATTAATTCTTTTAATTATTTCAATTTTGTAGCTTGAACCCCATATGTTTGATTATGTGGGATCAATTTGTCCAAGACGAATGTCAGAAAATATCATATATTATTGAAGATAAGCCAATAATACTTGGAACAAAAATATCTGTTGGATCGTATAACGGTATTTATAATAATAAAACATCTTAGATATTTTTTCATACTGACCTCAATTTCAACAAAGGATTGTCTCTATCATCACGTCATTCGAGTACCTTTATAATCAATCATCTTCTTCCTGAGGCAGCTGCAATGAAGCAATGGTAATTCTCGCAAATTAACAATTATATATTAATGCATTTATATTAGAGTAAATTATGTGATTTATGTAATTTACCTGTATATTTCATTTCCTTACATTATCCTTCTTTCCTCAACTTTAAGGGCGGAGAATAATGATTTGAGAATTAAAAGTATCATTGTGTTGCCCAGATGACTAACACGAGAGGGGGGTGAATTGAGTTGTATTTAAAAAAAATAACAATTATAAATCAAATATACAATATAAAATATAAACAAAATATGAAACAGAAATAAATATAAAGAGTAAGAGTTAGAGAGAAGCAAACTCAGTATGTTAACGAGGTTCAGCCCCACTGCCTACGTCCTCGCCTCAAGCTATCCCTTGAGGATCCCCGAATTCACTATTCAACCTCCTTCAGGTGGAAATAGAAACCTATTACACCTTTGAACAACACTGCTACAAAGGATCCGTGTAGAACACTCTCTACACTTGCAATCACCTCACACGTGGTGATTCAACTATTCCCTGTGTAGAACACTTTCTACACGCACAAGGGTTATACACATCATTTTACCGATACAAAAATTGATAGTGGGTAGGTTATCAGAAAACACTCCTCAATGAGTGAAATAAGAACAATACAAGCACAAACTATATCTTTCAAAATGAATAAAGGTTAAGGCTCAATGCTTAGAGAAGAGAGAATGAAAGCTTTGAATGAATGTTGTATGCTCTTGGTGTTGTAAATGTGAAGCTCTCAAATGATCTATTTATAGGCATATTAGACTTTATATTCAAATTTAAAAAGATTCACATGTCAAAGACATCATCATTCCCTTTTCAAAAATTTCAAACCTAATCTTTTTACTTTTTGCATATGACAAAAGGAGCACACTTTACTTTTCAAAAATTTCAAACTTAATCTTTTACTTTTTGCATATGACAAAAGGAGCACACTTTACTTTTTTAATTTTTCAAACAAATACATCTTCCTTTTGCATAAGTCAAGAAAAACATTAATCACTTTTGAAAATATTCAAATAAAACATGCACATGTGAAAGATGACAATCAATCATCTTAATATTTTCAAAGTTCAAACCTTTAATCATGTCATGCACATGTGAAAGATAACAATCAATCATCTTTCAAAATTTTCAAAATATTCATGCACATGTGGAAAATATATTTTAATGCTTTATGATAAAATATTAATTTTGAGCCTTAATCCTAATTTTGAATTTTTAAGAGATTTAAAACATTACTCTATGACTTTAATGTGAACTTGTTCTCTTCTTGCTCATGCTTGGTTCCTTGATGTGCTTGACTCTATTGTGTGGACAACTTGAGCTTGAAACTCCTTCATCCTTTGAATTCATTTGTTATCATCAAAATCCATGTGTAGATATATAATTACACAAAACTTGAAACCTTGGGTTCAACACATTGCAAGATCCTTGACATACCCATCTGCACTGCTGTCATCTGTTGGTATTCGGGAAATTGTGAAGAATTGCGATATTGCATAATTGATTAAGGATTTACAACCCATGGCGGTAATTATTCTTTTATTCGTAAATATTATTTTATTACTAATAAATTAAAATATTTACACAAACTTTCATTCTAAAATTTGATCATGATTTAATGTCGAAAGTAAAATTTTGGATAAAGACGAAGATAAATGTAATTGACTTTGCCCAAGTTTTTTATTACATGTTATGCATTGGCTGTAATAAATGAACTGGATATAAATACAATAAAAGCTTCTTTTGTATATATTGCAAAAGCAAAGGGGTCTGCATGCCACGGTATGTATCTTACAATTTTGATTTAAAAATTATGTATGATTTAATTTATAATTTAACACTATTCAAATTGAAATTAATATATTCAACGCATTTAAAATGCGAGGGCATATGTTGAACTGGACGATAATACTGGAAACCTAGCCGCTACTATGTTTGGTGAAATAGCAGAACAGACACTTGGTTGTTCAACAGTTGAATTGATGGAACGTGCTGGAGATGTATCTCTTAAATTTTTCTTCAAAAGTTGAGTTTTGTTATAATGAGTTAATTACAAAAAAAATTGGGTTTTTTTATTAATTATGTAAACCTATTCAAAATTTATTTTTTAGGAAAATCAACCGTATGTTAAAAGCATAGCGGATAAATTATCAAAAAAATTTTGGAAGATTCAAGTTTATGCATATCCAGAGAAAATGAAGGAGAAAAAATATAGGCAGTTTAATGTCCTATCTATTGAAGCGGTGCAAGATGAGGAAAACGCTGGATCGTCATCTTAGAATCAAAATTATCTCAAACAGCTTTCATATCTAATTTTTGTATGAACTAAAGCATCTCTACAAATTTTTATGCTCAAGTCAAATTGTAGTTTGTGTTTATTAAAAATTTATGGGTTTTATTTCTTTCTTTTGCATGCCATTGGGTTCAAACAGTTTTCATAGAACTATGAGCAATTTTTATTTATAGGACCATACTATAGATTCTATTAATGCTCTTCTTTTTTAATATATTAGAACGTTTATTTATTTATCAATTATATAAATATTACTTCATTAGTTATTTAATTAACCAAAAATATTACATCTTTATTAATAAAAAATTAATTCTTAACAAAAAAAAATACATATAAACTAAGCAAACGTACATTACACGTTACTTTCACCTAGTATATATATATAATTAGCATGTATATTTTGCCTCGCAAATGTCACTTGCACGTTTCATTTCTACTAGTTATTTATTATGTGATATTCTATAATATTAAAAAAGTCAAAACAGTAATATTTTTTTAAAAAAAATTCAACCTTCTACTTCAATTATATGTTGAGTGTGTTAAAAAAAAAATTACAAATAACCTTTTTCTTCTTTGAAATAATGACATGTCCTTTAAAAAAAAAATGAACATATTCGCGCATTTAATCGAAACAGAAAAGAAAAAGACGTGACCTCAAAAGAATGAAGATTGTGACTTTAATATTATTAAATTTTGGAAAATGCTAAAAGTAATAATACTGTTAACTTTGCTACAATTTTCTTTTATACTACAATCATTGATAAAGATTATCAAATCGTGCTGCACAAGTTTTGTAATTCCAATTTGTGAGAAACTATTGGTTTTATTGCTATTCCTTCGTGTAATATTATTGATATTGGATTGGTAATTTCAATCTTTAAAATCTAACTAATATATAATTTTTTTATTTATAATTAATCATTCAAATTTAAATTTTATATTAAATTAGTCATCACACTCTCTATAATAATAAAATATTATTATTTTTTATTTTTTTAATTACTTTTTTATTTTATTTTCATATCTCTAATAACCTCAAACAATCATATTCATTTCATTTTCACAATTTAACAATCTATAAAATAATAATCTCACACGTACGTAGATGTAAAACCTCATATATAAATGAAAATCTCATATGTACAATCCAACACAACCAAAACTGACTGCTATAATCCATCAATCCAATACAAATATACTTAACACAAATCCAACACAAATAACAGTCACAATCGTTGGATTGTCCGCTAAACACTGCCTGCTATATCCAACGGACCGGGGAGGTCGAAGCAGAAAATATGATCAAGTATATGCTTTGCAGAAGTAATAGGAAAAGAATTGTGAGACTTGAAACATCACAACAATCATTTCAACTGCAACCTGCCATGAATGCTTGGAGGTGTTCTGCAATTTCCTTACATTTACTTGGAAAACAATAGACCATAATGCAACTTCAGGCCAAATTCCTGCTGGAGTATAAAGCTCAGGAAATCCACCCACTTCTCATATATCACTCTTCCATTAAAATATTTCACACATGGTTTTGTGATAACTTCAGAGTAGCTCTTTAACAATGGGTCATTCAACACGATGCTATGCAAGAAACAGACCAAATTAAAAAAATTATGAAACTGTAATAAAAATACAAAATTATGAAACGGAGCATCCATGCGTGTTGAAACAGACCAAAACAGATATGAAGTTTGTTCATGTAAGTATTTTTAAAACGAAAAATATTAGAATAAATTTTAAATGTATAAAAAGAGAGCGAGGTCTTAGATTTTAATTCTCATAAATTTTTGTAAAAATATAAAAGGAGGGAATTTTTTTTTAATATAGTCATCACGGTAACGTGTTCATGCTACATAAGAAAATAATATGCTGGAAATAAGAGAAATATATGCATAAAGTAGGTTATAATAAAGAAAAATTCTAAATGTGACGTGGCAATTTCACGTTACCCAATAATATATTAAAATTGGACAATGTGAAATGGAAAATGCTTTTTACAGTCGGAATGGGGAGACGCCGCATAGTCAGCTCCGACGTGGCATAAGTTTTAATTAATCGGTGCGTTTCGACTTTCCGTAGCCCATCACTAGAAACAATCGAAGTCAGTGCTTTTCATTTCATTCTTCTCTCTCATTTTCACCAGGATCACCATCCCCCATCTCCCATTCTCTTCGATTGCAAAATTTCATCCCCTTCTCCCTACAGAATACAATGGAGGCTTCGATTCTCCCATCTCCTATAATCATTAGGTTGTGATTTCTAAGAGAAATATTTCTCCCATTCGATTTCCAGATCTCATTCCGTCGTTCTCTTCATTTTCCATCTTCAACTATTAGGATCCTTCGTGTTCCTTCATTTTTCATCTTCAAGATCGCATCCTTCGTGTTCCTTCATTTTTCATCTTCAAGATCACATCCTTCGTGTTCCCGTTCATTTCCCTTTTTTTTCGAAAATCCTAACCCTAAAATTTCCTTAGCAACTACATTTTGAAAACCCTAACCCTAAAATTTTCCCTTTTTTCGAAAATCCTAACCCTAAAATTTCCTTAGCATCTGCATTTTGAAAACCCTAACCCTAAAATTTTCCCTTTTTCCGAAAACTCAAACCCTAAAATTTCCTTTGAATTTGCATTTTGAAAACCCTAACCCTAACCTAAAATTTCCTCTTTCTCTTCATTTTGAAAACTCGTCTCTTAAATTTCCCCCTTTTCCAATAACCATAACTCTAAAATTTCTCATTTCTCTATGTATCCCTAACCATAATTAAACGACATGGTCTTATTCTCGGGATGACTGACTGAGAAGCTTAAAGCATGGTAAGCTCTCTAACTCGTTTATTTGAAAACTAATTATTTCTACAATAATATGGTAAGTTCTCTAATATTTGACATTTGATGATTTGTTATTGCATTTGTTGGTTTGATTGAGTGTGCAAGAACCCTGATGTAAATAAGTTCTGTCTGGTTTGGATTTCTACGTTATTGTGTTTTAATTTAAGTAAATCAATTCTATTTTTTGTTTTGTATTGCTACATTATTGTATTTTTTTGTTTTAGTAAATCAATTCTATTATTTTGTTTGGAGTGCTACGTTATTGTGTTTCAACTTAAGTAAATCAGTTCTGTTATTTTATTTGGATTACTACGTTATTGTGTTTCAATTTAAGTAATGTATTTAAACTTAAGTAAATCAGTTTTGTTTTTTGGTTTGGATTGCTACATGATTGTGTTTTAATTTAAGTAAATCAGTTTAATTTAATTAAATGAGTTCTGTTTTTTTATTTACATTCCTACATTATTATGTATTAATTTAATGATGCATCTAATGGTAGCTTGGTCAAACTGGTTGATGGTGGCTATTGTTACTCCATGCTATTTATATTGAAGAAAAATGGTTCTATTTTCTGGTTTGGAAGATGTACATTATTGTTACTCCATGCTGTTAGAATTGAAGTAAATGGATATTGTTTTTTAGTTTGGAAGATTTACATTATTGTGTAGAATTTAATGAAGCATCTAATTTTTTCTTTGCTTTACTAGTTGATGTTAGTTATTGTTACTACATGCTATTAGAATTGAAGTAAATCAAATTTGTTTTTTGGTTTGGAAGATGTACATAATTGTGTAGAATTTAATGAAGCATCTAATTTTTTCTTTGCCTTACTGGTTGATGTTAGTTATTGTTACTACATGCTATTAGAATTGAAGTAAATCAAATCTGTTTTTTGGTTTGGAAGATGTACATTATTGTGTAGAATTTAATGAAGCATCTAATTTTCTCTTTGCCTTATTGGTTGATGTTAGTTATTGTTACTCCATGCCGTTAGAATTGAAGTAAATCAATTCTGTTTTTGGTTTGGAAGATGTACATTATCCTGTAGAATTTAATGAAGCATCTAATTTTCTCTTTACCTTATTGGTTGATGTTAGTTATTGTTACTCCATGCTATTAGAATTGAAGTAAATCAAATCTGTTTTTGGTTTGGAAGATGTACATTATTGTGTAGAATTTAATGAAGCATCTAATTTTCTCTTTGCCTTATTGGTTGATGTTAGTTATTGTTACTACATGCTGTTAGAATTGAAGTAAATCAAATCTGTTTTTTTATTTGGAAGATGTACATTATTGTGTAGAATTTAATAAAGCATCTAATTTTCTCTTTGCCTTATTGGTTGATGTTAGTTATTGTTACTCCATACTGTTAGAATTGAAGTAAATCAAATCTATTTTTGGTTTGGAAGATGTACATTATTGTGTAAAATTTAATGAAGCATCTAATTTTCTCTTTGCCTTATTGGTTGATGTTAGTTATTGTTACTACATGCTGTTAGAATTGAAGTAAATCAAATTTATTTTTGGTTTAGAAGATGTACATTATTGTATAGAATTTAATGAAGCATCTAATTTTCTCTTTGCCTTATTGGTTGATGTTAGTTATTGTTACTACATGTCATTAGAATTGAAGTAAATCAATTTTATTTTTTGGTTTAGAAGAGGTACATTATTGATTCAATGAAGCATCTAATTTTCCTTTTGTCGAGTTTGGTTGATGTTAACTATTGTAAAAATGTTTTTATTTTTTTCTTCTGTTTAGATTATTGTATTGTAAATCTGGTTTTGGTTAGAATGTCATTATCATCAATGTTTACTGCATCTATTGAAAATCGTACTTTGAGTACACCAGTGTACTTCTATGAGGTTGAAGCCACACTGAAATACTCAAATATTAGAAGAAATCCTGACCAAGCCTTCTTAGGATGTCGAAAATACAACACTGAAGTAATTACAGAATTCATCTTAAACATTTGCATTACGTTTTTAGTCCTACTCAATATTCTTGCATATCTAATCTTTTCCTTTTCTAAAAAGAGCAATTTTAACAATAAGAACAGGCCTAAAGTACTCTCACTTCATATTCACTGACTTGGCCGTGTTGTAGCATCCTATTATTATTTAATATTTTATTTTATTTTATTTGTTATTATTATTTAATATTTTATTACTATTTTATCACTACTGTAATATTATTCACAGATTATAAATCATTTTACCATCTAAACCTAGCGTTAAATAAATTTTTTGTATTTATTTTAGAGAAATGTGGAGCATTGGAGTTTTGTAGTTCCGCCACTAAAACTTTTTATTTAATATCGGAAGATTAATTGTACACAGCCATTAATTAATTCAAGTAGTAAAGTCCTTTTCTCGAAAGATTAGTTGTATATGGAAATTCAATCATCGAAAAAAAGAACGAAAGAATGAAATGGGAGTAATACTCAAAATAGTCTCTTCAATTTCTGGGGTTGAAATATCCTTCAAAATTACCAAACTTGGTGCGATACACTTAAATTCAATTCAATTCAATTTTTAATTATTGAACAGGTGACCATCTGGTAGTCCGGCGGGTAGGGACCGCCATTGTTATTTCTTTCCTTCTGTTTTGTGTTTTTAACTTTTTTAAAAAAAATTATTATTATAAAATTTCAATTATAATTTGTCTTTTTGTAAGTAAGAAAGACAAGATTTCTATGTGACAAGATTATCACATTTTTTTTTATGAGAAATGATAGTTATAGTTGTAAGTATATTAGTAATTTAGCGCCGTGCAATAACTTTAAAAATAGTAAATAAATATTTGATCCATATAAAAAAAGTATTAATTTTTTAATAATAGATATCTTTTTTTTTAACTGACTACATAACACTTACACAATCCACAAATATATATAGTATATTACTCATTTATTATTGGTTAGAATGGAAGAAATATATAATGGAAGAGTTTGATTCAAAATTTGATTTTATTTATAAATAAAAAAATTAAAATAAATAAATAAAAATTGAGGACAGCTATTATATTTTAATACGCTGATCTTACGCCAAACCACGTGACCCTTGGATTCTAGGCCTAGCTCCTCCCGCTCTTTATTTTTATTTTCTTCTAGAAAAATCCCTTTGAATAATGATTTAAGAAATAGTTTAGGAATAGGGTGCAATTCAGGTCCAGCATTACATCATCCTCATTGGCTATGACGCTTGGTGAAATAGGATGGTTGGTCAAAATTTATATAATTTACGTCAAAACACTCTACATTAAATTAAGCATATCTAAAATAATTTAGATTTCGGTTAGCTAAATATGGAAGATCACTATCGTTCACTAAAAGTTAAAATATTACTTTCTCACTCCTACACTTTCATTTCACCAATTAAAATATTTTACACTTTCATTTCAAATGATTAAATGACATTGGAAAATATGTTTTTTTAATATTAATTTAATTATAATACGATTATTAATAATATTAAATTGGTAGAATTATAAAATTAGATAAAAATAATTTTTTTAAAAAAATATTCATTTAATAATATGAATGGCTAATCCAATGTGGGGATTGAATTCAGATAAAATAGGCAAATACAAAAAAGTATTGCTATTGACTAAATTCGAAAATGAATTTGATCTGAGGATACTCTTAGAGAAATATCCTTTAGTACCTATTGAAACCTTGCCCTCCTTTGAAAAAATAAAAGGAGAAAAAATTACCGAAACTGATTAATTGGTTGATTTCATAATAGTGTGGAAGAACGAATTTCTAGTGTCGAATGAGATCGCTAACCGGATCAAATCCTAGAGGCCGCAAAAGCTCCGAGCTAGGGCGTCGAGGCTTATCCTCATCAATCCACAGCCAGTCCCAACTACTGTGGTAAAAGTTAAAACTCCAACTAAACTTCCAGTTGTTTCACTAAATCCCTAATCACTATCAAATGTTGACACACACAAATCAACACCGATAATGACTAAACTATCAAGTTACAGACCATGCATAAATTTGAAAATGTTTCAAACTGTACCGAACAAAGCAAATTCAAATGCACTAGCACCAAAAATACTACCGTTAAAAGGTTGATAAAACAGAGTTGGAATGCACTGTCACGATAATTTTTTCATTAAGGAGCTGATCAATTGCTTATTGTTCTTTTGCATTTTTGGCAATGATGGGATTGCAGATTAACTGAAGCCCTATCAGCTTTTCCTCAAACTCATCTGCCTCAGCAAGCTGGTTCCCATCTAACCACTTAATCACCTGGTGAACAGCACCTTCAACCTTCTTCTTACCTGTGGGGTCAAGCTTTGCACCCTTCTCCTTTTCATTGACAGTATTCCTCATGTCGTAGGCGTAGTTCTCCAAAGCTGCCTTAGACTCAGCCTTCTCTCTATGCTTATCATCTTCAACCTGGTACATCTCTGCATCCTTGACCATCCTATTAATCTCTTCCTTGGGCAGTCTCGCCTTTTCATTGGTTATTGTGATCTTTTGACTCGCACCACTGGTTCTCTCCTGGGCTGAAACATTTAAGATGCCATTAGCATCGATGTCAAAGCAGGCATCGACACTAGCAACACCCCTGGGTGCTGCAGGAACGCCATAAAGTATAAATTCTCCCAACCAGTAGTTATCCACAGTTCTTGCTTGCTCACCCTCGTAAATGGCGAATATTATCTCAGTTTGGTTGTTCAATAGTAGTGTAATTCATTTCCATCTTGGTTGGAATAGCAGTATTCCTCGGAATCACAACGGACATGTCACAACCTCGGATCCTCACCCCAAGGGACAAGGGGGTGACACCTAAGAGCACAACGTTTTGTACTTTTTGATTACCCATGCCAGTCAAGCTAGCAGCTTGAACAGCAGCTCCATATGCCATAGCTTCATCCGGGTTAATGCTCCTGTTAAGCGCCTTCCCATCAAAGAAGTCCTGCAACAGCTGCTGAACCTTGGGAATTCTGGTAGAACCACCAATAAGAACGACATCATTTACACTTTCCTTGTCCATCTTAGCATCAGTCAAACAATTCTCCACAAGCTCTATAGAATTCCTGAATAAATCCATGTTTTTTCAGCAAATTTGGCACACGTAATATTTGAGCTGAAATCAATACCCTCATACAAAGAATCAACTTTCAATGGTAGTCTCAATTGCAGAAGAAAGAATCCTCTTTGCTCTCTCACAAGCAGTTCTCAACCTTCTTAGAGCTCTGACATTTCCGCTTATGTCCTTCTTGTGCCACCTTTTAAATATTTCAACAAAGTGGTTACCCATTTTGTTGTCAAATTCCTCGCCTCCAAGGTGTGTGTCTCCAGCAACAGCCTTAACTCCAAAACTACTCTCCTCAATGGTAAGAAGTGAGACATCTGCATACCACCACCCAAATCAAAGATCAATGCATTTCTCTTGCCAGTTCTACCCACCTTGTCAAGGCCGTAAGCAATTGCGGCAGCAGTTGGTTCATTGAGGATCCGCATGACATTGAGGTCTGCAATGTCACCGACATCCATTGTGGCCTTACGCTGAGCGTCACTGAAGTAGGCTGGGATGGTAACAACTGCATTTTTCACCGTCTTGCCCAAATAGGCCTCGGCAACCTCACGCATTTTTTTTAGGACCATCGATGAGATTTCCTCAACAGCGAAGTGTTTATCTTCACCCTTATAACTTACCACAATCATAGGCTTGTCTTTAGAACCTTCAATGACCTTGAATGGCCAAAAATTGATATCATTCTGAACCAACGGATCATTGAATCTCCTTCCAATCAACCGCTTTGCATATGCAAAACACTTTAGTGTAAGAAGCAGGAAATATAAATATCAAAACTCTTCTAAATTTTTAATTGGCATGGTTTTATCTTTTTATCTGAACTGGTAAATTGCTTATCACTGCATTAGAGGGAATTAAGGTTTGAAGGGAAACATTTTTTTTAACGGTTTGTAGGTCCAAATCCAATAAACATCTCATAAATACACGTAGGAACAAAATGAAAAATCAATTGACACAGGTATGAAGTAGTTGTTCACAAAATTGATGGATTTGCTGATAGTATAAGGGGAGGTTTGGATTCAAAACTTATCACAACTTATTTCATTTCATCTGATGTAATCATTACAACATTTACAAACTTTTATATAAAATACAATAAATAATTTAATTTTTTCATATTTAAAATATATATATATATTCTAATAATATTTTATTCAACTTTTATCATACGTCATCTTAACCCACTATCCAAACTTTCCTTCCCCTTCAAAACACTAAATTCGATGATAATTAAAATATGCGCATACCATGAATGCAGACTACTACTTCAAGTGAGAGAGGGAAAGCACGCGTCTTGATAGTATTTACATTTTAAAAACAGGCTATGGCTATGGAGAATTAGGTACCAAAAAAATTTCTCAAAATTAAAAAAAAAAAAAAAAAAAAAAAAAAAGAGGGAAAGAAAGAATGAGAAAAAAATGATACGGAGAAATTACCAAAGACTGAGTTAGTAAGGTTCATGGCGACTTGGTTCTTGGCGGAATCACCGACCAACCGCTCTTTTTCGGTGAATGCAACATAAGACGGCGTCGTTCTATTTCCCTGATCATTAACTATAATCTCTACTCGATCATGTTGCCACACTCCCACACACGATTATGTCGTCCCGAGATCGATCCCTATTGCTGGGCCCTCCTTCCATTCTACCGCCATTGTCGACTTCCAGAATGATCACGGTCTTGAAGCAAGTCTTTTTATATGTCTCTCGCAGACTGCTCTTTTTATATAATTTATTCCCTTGCCCACGAAGTAGACGGCATCTGTAGAACTTAGAAGTTGCTTTTTCTCTGATATTTGCACGGTGAGTGGAGAATCAAAACGAGGGAGTGAAAAGACTCAGAGCATCTTAATTAGTACTTTTTTTTTTGTGCGGATATGATTATATTGGTCGAGGGTTTGTTTAAGAGAAAATGATAGAATTACTGTTAAATAAGCCCATTAAAGATGTCTATTTATATTTTATTTTTTTATTTTTTAATAATTAAAGAAATGACTATTAATAAATTTTTATTATTTTTTTAATGATTAAAAATGATTAAGAAAATATATAAAAAAAAAAAAAACTCATTTATCCTATTGTATATTTAATGTACACATATGATAGTGACCCTAAAGTTATACTCATTTAAATTAATTGTTTTCACCAAATTACTTCATTTTTATTCAATTTACAGGGATTATTAAAGGGTTCTCGCCTATTTCCTTTTTATATGCGTAATTTAACAGACATCATCTTTTAGAATTTCTATTCATTTTTTCTGTACATAAATAATTATTTCTTAACAATTATTTATTATGAGACTTACTATAATTTTAAAAACATAAAAAAAAATCAATATTTATTTTTCAGAAAATCAACATTCCACGTCATTGAGCGTGTTAAAGATAAGACTTACAAATAATTTATTTTCTTCTTAAAGAGAATCCCATGACCCAAAAAAGAATGAACATAAGCGCATTTAATCAAAACAAAAAAGAAACCGACGTGACCTCATTGTGACTTTAATATTATTAAATTTTGAAAAATACTAAATTTACTAATACTATTGCTAAAATTTCTTATAGTACAATCATTGATAAAGATTATCAAACCGTGAGCACAAGTTTTGTCATTCTAATTTGTGAGAAACTATTCGTTTTATTGCTTTCCATTCCTGCAACTAATACCCAAATTTGATGATTCAAAAAAACTAAGATATGAAGTTTGTTCATAGAACTATTTTTAAAACAAAAAAGATTACGATAAACTTTTCAATGTATGGGAGTGGGATAGTAGATATTAACTCTCGTAAATATCTGTTTTTTGATAATAAAAAAAAAATTATGTATGCGCTACATAAGAAAATAATATACTGAAAATAAGAGAAATATATGTCTTATAAAGTAGATTATAATAATATTCTAAACGTGACATGGAAATTACACGTTACAGAAGAATATATTAAAATTGGACAATGTAAATATATTAAACTCAAGAGAGGTGTATTTAAAATAAAAATAAAAATAAAAACTCAAGAGAGGTGGTGTGAGAAAACATGTTCTATGAATCTATGGTCCAGTAGTAATCATACGTAAAGGCCCAAAAATATATTCGGACCATCATTGGGCCCAATGGCATGGCCCATTTGGTTATAGGCATAGCGTATAACTCTTGTTTTTATCCTGGAAGCAGATTTAACAAATCAATCGGGAGGATTAGGGTAGAATTCAGGCTTCGCCTTCGGAAAGAAATCTGGAGTCCTTTTTCCGAAAGATTAGGCTCTATTTAGATGTTGAGTGGAATTGAATTGAGTTGAAATAAAAGTTAAATAAAATATTATTAGAATATTATTTTTTAATATTATTATTATTTTAAAATTTTAAAAAGTTGAATTATTTATTATATATTGTGTTAAAATTAAAAAAATATATATAATAATTAAATAAAATGAATTGAGGTTTCGAAGTTGAATCATCGAAATAACGAAACGAAAGAATGAAATAGGGTAACACTCAAAATGGTCTCTTCAATTTCTGGGATTTTTAACGTGAAGGACCTTAGTTCCTTAGTTCCATTCCGTCCAAAAATATAATATAACAAAAACATAAACAACATCAAAAGTGTAGGACCAACATAACGTTTCTTTTTCAGAAACTCATTCAATCTCAAGTAAAACAGAAAAATTAAAACACACCACAATCAAATGCTCGTACAAGATAAAAGCAGAAAACTTTGAGCCATGGCCACTTCACTGGAACTCTAGCTACGGCAGACTTGGTATCCATTACAGTCGTCTCTTTAGTTGAGGGGAGATACCCAATAACTTATTTGTTATCGCAACGTTTTGCAATTATCGGATTGCAGATTAACTCAAGCTCCATAAGCTTGTTCTCAAACTCAGCTGCCTCTGAAAATTGGATGTCATCTAACCACCGAATCAACTCGTCTATAGCAGTTTCAATCTTCTCCATACCAGCAGCAGCGAGCGTGGCACAAATCTTCTTATCATTAATAGTGTTCCTTATGCTGTAGACATAGTTCTCCAAAGCTGCCTTTGCCAAAGCCCTCCCTCTACGCTCATCATCTTCAACCTTGTATTTCTCTGCATCCACGACCATCCTATTAATCTCTTCCTTGCAAAGTCTTGCCTTGTGATTGGTGATAGTGATGCTGCAACTCACGCCGGTGCTCTGTTCCACAGCAGAAACGTTCAAGGTACTGTTGGCATCGATATCAAAACATACTTTGAGATTAGCAACTCCCTTGGGTGCTGCAGGGATACCCTGAAGTCTAAATTCTCCCAACCAGTGATTATCCTCGGCTTTTGCTCTCTCACCCTCGTAAACCGAAATCAAAACAGAAGTTTGGTTGTCATAGCAGGTGGTATAGTCTTCTTCCATCTTGATGGGAATGGTGGTATTCCTTGGAATCACAACAGACATCAGATTATCTTCCCCAGCACGTACTCCCAAGGAAAGGGGGGTCACATCCAAGAGCACAATGTTTTGTACTTTTTCATTACCCATACCAGTCAAGTTCGCAGCTTGAACAGCGGCTCCATATGCCACTCCTATTAAGCTCCTTCCCATCAAAGAAGTCCTGCAACAGCTGCTGAACCTTGGGAATTCTGGTGGAACCACCAGTAAGAACGACATCATGCACACTTTTCTTGTCCATCTCAGCATCAGTCAAACACTTCTCCACAAGCTCTATCGAATTCTTGAATAAATCCATGTTGAGTTCTGCAAATTTCGCACGGGTAATATTTGAGCTGAAATCAATACCATCATACAAAGAATCAACTTCAACGGTAGTCTCAATTGCAGAAGAGAGAATCCTCTTTGCTCTCTCACAAGCAGTTCTCAACCTTCTTAGAGCTCTGGCGTTTCCGCTTATGTCCTTCTTATGCCACCTTTTAAATGTCTGAACAAAGTGGTTAACCATTCGGTTGTCGAAGTCCTCACCTCCAAGGTGTGTGTCTCCAGCAACCGCCTTCACTTCAAAACTACTCTCCTCAACGGTAAGAAGTGAGATATCTGCAGTACCACCACCCAGATCAAAGATCAATACATTTCTCTTGCCAATTCTATCCACCTTGTCAAGGCCGTAAGCAATTGCAGCGGCAGTTGGTTCATTGAGGATCCGCATGACATTGAGGCCCGCAATGCCACCGGCATCCATTGTGGCCTTACGCTGAGCGTCATTGAAGTAAGCCGGGACGGTAACAACTGCATTTTTCACCGTCTTGCCCAGATAGGCCTCAGCAATCTCTCGCATTTTTTTTAGGACCATCGATGAGATTTCCTCCGCAGAAAATTGTTTATCTTCACCCTTATAACTTACCACGATCATAGGCTTGTCTTTAGAACCTTCAATGACTTTGAATGGCCAAAGATTGATATCATTCTGAACCAACGGATCACTGAATCTCCTTCCAATCAACCGCTTTGCATCTGCAAAACACTAAAGCGTAAGATGCAGCAAATATAAATATCAAACTCTTCTAAATTTTTTTATTGGCATGGTTTCTTTTTTCTTTTTTCTTTTTTTTTGGTCTGTACTGGTAAATTAGTTATCACTGCATTAGCGAGAGGGAATTAAGTTTTGAAAAGAATCATTTTTTAATAGTTGTAGGTCGAAATCCAATAAACATCTGATAAATACACGAAGGAAAAAAAATGAAAAAACAATTGATACATATTAAGTTGTTCACAAAATTGATGGATTTTCACATTAAAATTTTGAAGATAAGTAATGCTGATAATCTAAGTTTAAAACGCTAAATTTGAAGATGATTAAAATATGTGCATACCTTAAATAAAGACTAGTTCTTCAAGTGAGAGAAACGCAACACATTTAGATAATAAAAAAACTATAACCATATCAAGAATTATGAGAAAAACTCACAATATTCGTATAATATGTACTTTAATAATAAAAATAATTTTAAAATATACCGTACCACCTGAAGCCAAGTCTCAACCATGGCCGCCTTCAAAAAAAAAAAAAAAAAACAAAGTCTTAACCATGGCCCCGATATAGATTTGCGTGCTCTTACTTTTTATCATCATTACTGTTGTTGCATCTTAAAAATAGACTATGGCTATGGAGAATTAACGTACAAAAAAAAAAAAAAGGAAGAATGAGAAAAATGATTCTGAAAAATTACCAAAGACGGAGTTAGTAGGGTTCCTGGCGACTTGGTTCTTGGCGGCATCACCGACCAAGCGCTCTTTTTCGGTGAATGCAACATAAGACGGTGTCGTTCTACTTCCCTGATCATTAACTATTATCTCTACTCGATCATGTTGCCACACTCCCACACAAGAGTATGTCGTCCCGAGATCGATCCCTATTGCTGGGCCCTCCTTCCATTCTTCGGCCATTGTTGTCGATTTCCAGAGTGATCACAGTATTGAAGCAAGTCTATATGTCTCTCGGAGACGATGGTCTTTTTATATAATTTGTTTCCTTGCCCACGAAGTAGACGGCATTTGTAAAAGTTGCTTTTTCTCTGATATTTGCGCACAAGTTTTCATCTTAATTTTAAAATGAAGAGGGAATGTTAGGGTTCGGTTTGACACCGACAAATTCTCATCTTAATTTTAAAATTTTGATGGTTACAATTTTTTTAAATTTTTATAATAAATAATTTAATTTTTTTAAATTTTAAAATAATAATATTATTTAAAACTTAAAATTTTCATCTTATTACCAAACTTAGTATTTTTATTTTTATTTTTTGGGTAAGATCATATTGGTCGAGGTTTGTTTAAATTNTTTTGGTAACGAATTTAATTATATAAATATATGTATATGTCTATATATATAATTGGCATGTATATTTTGCCTCCATTAGACATTTCATTTCTAATTGTTATTTATTATGTGATATACTATCATTTTAAAAAAGTCAAAACAGTAATATTCTTTTAAAAAAATTCAACCTTCTACTTCAATTATATGTTGAGTGTCTTAAAAAAAAAAAAAATTTACAAATAACCTTTTTCTTCTTTGAAATAATGACATGTCCTTTAAAAAAAAATGAACATATGCGCGCATTTAATCGAAACAGAAAAGAAAAAGACATGACCTCAAAAGAATGAAGATTGTGACTTTAATATTATTAAATTTTGGAAAATGCTAAAAGTAATAATACTATTAACTTTGCTACAATTATCTTTTATGGTACAATCATTGATAAAGATTATCAGATCGTGCTGCACAAGTTTTGTAATTCCAATTTGTGAGTAACTATTGGTTTTATTGCTATTCCTTCGTGTAATATTATTGATATTGGATTGGTAATTCCAATCTTCAAAAATCTGATTAATATATAATTTTTTTAATTATAACTAATCACTCAAAATTTAAAATTTATATTAAATTAGCCACCAAACTCTCTATAATAATAAAATATTATTATTTATATTTCTTTAATTAATTTATATTTTTTAATTACTTTTTTATTTTATTTTCATATATCCAATAATCTCAAACAATTATATTCATTTTCATTTTCATAATCTAACAATCTATAAAATAATAATTTCATATGTACGTAGATGATGTTAAAATCTAGTACGCAATATTAAAAGTGAAGGACCTTAGTTGCTTAGTTCCATTCCGTCCAAAAATATAATAACAAAAACATAAACAACATCAAAAGTCTAGGTCCAACATAACGTTTCTGTTTCAGAAATTCATTCAATCTCAACTGGAACAGAAAAATTAAAACACACCAGAATGAAATGCTCGTACAAGATAAAAGCAGAAAACTTTGAGCCATGGCCACTTCGCTGGAACTCTAGCTACGGCAGACTTGGTATCCATTACAGTCGTCTCTTTAGTTGAAGGGAGCTACCCAATAACTTATTTGTTATCACAACGTTTTGCAATTATCGGATTGCAGATTAACTCAAGCTCCGTAAGCTTGTTCTCAAACTCAGCTGCCTCTGAAAATTGGATGTCATCTAACCACCGAATCACCTCGTCTATAACAGCTTCAATCTTCTCCATACCAGCAGGAGCGAGGGTAGCACAAATCTTCTTATCATTAATAGTGTTCCTTATGCTGTAGACATAGTTCTCCAAAGCTGCCTTAGCCTTAGCCCTCCCTCTACGCTCATCATCTTCAACCTTGTATTTCTCTGCATCCATGACGATCCTATTAATCTCTTCCTTGCAAAGTCTTGCCTTGTGATTGGTGATAGTGATGCTGCAACTCACGCCGGTGCTCTGTTCCACAGCAGAAACGTTCAAGGTACTGTTGGCATCGATATCAAAACATACTTTGAGATTAGCAACTCCCTTGGGTGCTGCAGGGATACCCTGTAGTTTGAATTCTCCCAACCAGTGATTATCCTCAGCTCTTGGTCTCTCGCCCTCGTAAACCGGAAACCGAGCAGAAGTTTGGTTATTGTAGAGCGTGGTCCTGATCTGTTCCATCTTGATGGGAATGGTGGTATTCCTTGGAATCACAACATCCATCAGATGATCTTCGCCTCCAAGTACCCCCAAGGAAAGTGGGGTCACATCCAAGAGCACAACGTTTTGTACTTTTTCATTACCCATACCAGTCAAGTTCGCAGCTTGAACAGCGGCTCCATATGCCACAGCTTCATCCGGGTTAATGCTCCTATTAAGCTCCTTCCCATCAAAGAAGTCCTGCAACAGCTGCTGAACCTTGGGAATTCTGGTAGAACCACCAGTAAGAACGACATCATGCACGCTTATCCTTTCCATCTTAGCATCAGTCAAACACTTATCCACAAGCTCTATCGAACTCCTGAATAAATCCATGTTGAGTTCCGCAAACTTTGCACGAGTAATATTTGAGCTGAAATCAATACCATCATACAAAGAATCAACTTCAATGGTAGTCTCAATTGCAGAAGAGAGAATCCTCTTTGCTCTCTCACAAGCAGTTCTCAACCTTCTTAGAGCTCTGGCGTTTCCGCTTATGTCCTTCTTGTGCCACCTTTTAAATTTTTGATCAAAGTGGTTAACCATTCTGTTGTCGAAGTCCTCACCTCCAAGGTGTGTGTCTCCAGCAACCGCCTTCACTTCAAAACTACTCTCCTCAACGGTAAGAAGTGAGATATCTGCAGTACCACCACCGAGATCAAAGATCAATACATTTCTCTTGCCAATTCTACCCACCTTGTCAAGGCCGTAAGCAATTGCAGCGGCGGTTGGTTCATTGAGGATCCGCATGACATTGAGGCCTGCAATGCCACCAGCATCCATTGTGGCCTTACGCTGAGCGTCATTGAAGTAAGCCGGGACAGTAACAACTGCATTTTTCACCGTCTTTCCCAAATAGGCCTCGGCAATCTCACGCATCTTTTTTAGGACCATCGACGAGATTTCCTCCGCAGAAAATTGTTTATCTTCACCCTTATAACTTACCACGATCATAGGCTTGTCTTTAGAACCTTCAATGACTTTGAATGGCCAAAGATTGATATCATTCTGAACCAACGGATCACTGAATCTCCTTCCAATCAACCGCTTTGCATCTGCAAAACACTAAAGCGTAAGATGCAGCAAATATAAATATCAAACTCTTTTAAATTTTTTATTGGCATGGTTTCCGTTTCTTTCTTTTTTTTTAATAGTTTTAGGTTAAAATCCAATAAACATCTAATAAATACACGAAGGAAAAAAAATGAAAAAACAATTGATACATATTGAGTTGTTCACAAAATTGATGGATTTTCACATTAAAATTTTGAAAATAAGTAATGCTGATAATCTAAGTTTAAAACGCTAAATTTGAAGATGATTAAAATATGTGCATGCCTTGAATAAAGACCAGTTATTCAAGTGAGAGAGCAACACATTTAGATAATAAAAAATTTTAACCATACCAAGAATTATGAGTAAAACACAATATTCGCATAATATGGTAGACGTACATTAATAATAAAAATAATTTTAGAATATACTGTACCGAAGGTCCTGAACACAAGTGTCTAATTTAGAACCACACTTCTCTTTACTATTTATTATTTTATTATTATTCGTTAATTTTCACCTAACTTTTTATTCCTATTCACAACTCTTCTCAACACAACACCCAAACCCACCTTAACCATGGCCTCGATATAGATTTGCATGCTCTCTTACTTTTTATTATCATTACCGTTGTTGCATCTTAAAAATAGACTATGGCTATGGAGAATTAACGTACAAAAAAAAAACTTGACAAAAAAAAGGGAAAGAAAAAAGGAAGAATGAGAAAAATGATTCTGAAAAATTACCAAAGACGGAGTTAGTAGGGTTCCTGGCGACTTGGTTCTTGGCGGCATCACCGACCAAGCGCTCCTTTTCGGTGAATGCAACATAAGACGGCGTCGTTCTATTTCCCTGATCATTAACTATTATCTCTACTCGATCATGTTGCCACACTCCCACACAAGAGTATGTCGTCCCGAGATCGATCCCTATTGCTGGGCCCTCCTTCCATTCTTCGGCCATTGTTGTCGATTTCCAGAGTGATCACAGTATTGAAGCAAGTCTATATGTCTCTCGGAGACGATGGTCTTTTTATATAATTTGTTTCCTTGCCCACGATAGACGGCATTTGTAAAAGTTGCTTTTTCTCTGATGTTCGCGCACAAGTCAATAGAGAATGGAAAAGAAAAAGTGAAAGGGAATCTTTGTACTTTTTTCTTTTTGGTTAAGATCATATTGTTCTAGGGTTTGTTTAAATTTTTAATTACTTCACTTTTATTCAATTTATAGGGATTATTAAAAGTTTCTCGCCTGTTTTTACTTTTTATATAAGTAATTTAACAGTCATCATCTTTTATAATTTCTAATTTTCTAATTTTTTTAAAGCTAGATTATAAATATTCTAAATTTCTTTTTATTAAATTTTTTAATATTATAATTGTATCTTTAAATAAACTTGTATGTAAAGTTTATATTTATTTTTTTATTTTTAAATTTATATAAACTTTTCACTATTGTAATTATATATTTAAATAGAATATTGACTTTTATATAAAATTTTTATTTATTTATTTTTATTTTTATTATCTGGACATACGTGCAACGCAAGTTACCCTTACTATATTTATGTATATCTACATATATACTTAACATGTATATTTTGCCTCGCAAATGTCGCTTGGACATTTCATTTCTACTAGTTATTCATTATGTGATATTCTATAATATTAAAAAAGTCAAAACACTAATATTTTTTTAAAAAAAAATTCAACCTTCTACTTCAATTATATGTTGAGTATGTTAAAAAAAATTTACAAATAACGTTTTTCTTCTTTTAAATAATGACATTTCCTTTAAAAAAATGAACATATGCTCGCATTTAATCGAAACAGAAAAGAAAAAGACATCACCTCAAAAGAGTGAAGATTGTGACTTTAATATTATTAAATTCTGGAAAATGCTAAAAGTAATAATACTGTTAACTTTGCTACAAATTTCCTTCATAGTACAATCATTGATAAAGATTATCAAATCGTGCGGCACAAGTTTTGTAATTCCAATTTGTGAGAAACTATTGGTTTTACGAAAAAGCCCCTATGGCACTTGAGGTTGACCGTTCAGATTGACTGTTGGGCCAAATTTTTTATTTATTTTTACTTAATGATTAAAAAAATAATTTTAAGTGTATTAATGTATTTTTTTTTTTACTTATTGATTATGAAAGTAATTAAAAAATGTGAAAAAAAAAACCGCCCAGCGGTATGAACGGGGCGGCATAGTAGCCGGACTCTTGGTTTTATTGCTATTCCTTCGTGTAATATTATTGGGGTTAGGCTACTATGCCGCCTGACGTACCGCCCAGCGTTTTTTGTTTTTCTTTTTATTTTTCATTTTACATTTTTTAATCACTTTCTTAATCATTAAGTTAAAAAAAAATCAAAGGTTTAAAATCCGTTCCGATAACCATTTCAGTTGAGGCACTAGAAGGAAATATTTCGGTACCGGTACGTTTCGGTGTACCGTTTCGGGATAGACATTATATAGATAAATTATATATAATAACTATATTCCAAAATAAAATCAATACAATTCTTAAAAGCATACATACTTGATAACTTAATAATACTTCTCCATAGTGAATACAAGTCTTAAACACACATTTATAAAACTAAATAAAATATCATAAGTTCTCAATCCAACTGTAATCATTCATTTTCATCAATAAGACAAAAAGGATCAACATTAGCAAAGCTACTCAAAATATTTTCGTCAATGTCATTGTCACCACCATCATTATCAATATCAAGACCAACATTAACACCCTCTTCCAAATTTTGAGAGGCTAATGACTCCTCAATACTTCCCCAATCCAAGTCTTCTCCATCAATAAGCTCTGATTCTTCACCTACTCATTCCTCCATCAAGTCAATATTCTCAAGATTGATTGGATCCAAAGCATCTCTTCCCCTCTTTATGTTTCTGCCAAAATAAAAGTCACACGTAAGTGAAAATATTACATATTTTTCAACAATTAAAAACATTATTTTTGAAAAAGTTTACCTCTCACGGAGCTTCAAGTTATAACGAACAAATACTAAATCATTCAAACGTTTATATTCTAATTGTTACAATACATGAACAAAAAGACACCCATCGACAAGTCGTAGTACTCGAACCAAAGGCTCGCTGATTGTTACAATAAACTGACATTGAGCCCAAAACTCTCTATTTTCTAGAACAATCCCAGCTATCTCCTTTCCTATGTTGCTTTTAGAATAACTTGATACAATCCACTTATCACAAGTAAACATTTGTTGAAGCTCTTTCTTAAATAACAGTAAGCATTGGATACTTAAAAAATTTGTAGCAAACCTTGTGACTGCAGGGCGACATAAATTATAACCTTTGGTAAAGCCCTTTCTCATCAAAACCAAAACCCAAGCATGGTTATAAATAAATTTCGTTATCTTCCTTGCCTTCTTTATAGTTTCATCAATAATAGGAAAATGTCTGGGATCACAAAAATTTTCTAACATCAAATCTATACAATGAGCTGCACAAAGGGACCAAAAGAAAGAGCCATACTTTTGCTGTAACTTTTTTCCTGCAGCCTTATAACTTGCATCATTGTCTGTTATGAATTGCACAATATTCTCCACCCCAACTTCTTGAACAACTTCATCAAAAATTTTAAATAATGTTTCAGCATCTTTTCTAAGGCCCATGTATCAATAGATTCCACTCTTTCATTTGCCATTTTATATCATCAGGGACTTTTTTACATGCTTCTACATCACCTGAAATCCCACCTAGATGATGCTTCAACCTCGTGACTCTGCCACCTCTAATGATTTTGCTACAATAAAGACATTGAGTACTATTTCTTACTCCTGGCGCTACATGTGCATGGGACCATGCTGGATCCTCTGATCTAGCAAGAGCAAATGCCGTAGAGGTAGCACTATTTGATTGACAACTAGATATTTATAATTTATATACCCCTACATTATGAAAAAAAAAAAAAAATCAACTCATTTAGAAATGCGCATATATTTGGAAAGACTTAAACGAAAATAAGAGAGAATTTCAAGATCTTTTAAATAATATTCATTCAATAGATCAGATATTATATGGTCCGAATCCAATGATCAATATCGATATATGTTCTGAAATAGTAATTTGGATAATTAAAAATAACTAAAAATAGTCATGTTGATTATATTCACATACATATGTATGATATTCAACACGATCGAGCTTTATGAGGTCTAGCTGGGATGCCAGATATCATCAAATGTATTATTAAGATTGAGAAATGTTATAAAGAAATCTTCAGTACTACACACCTCAACATAATCAATATGTGATTTATCGTTTTTGTACTGATATTTAAACGCACACATATTTAAGCACTTATTTGTCTCATAACTCAATATTAAGAAATTATATTTAATTATATCCTTTTTATCTTCAATCAGATCCTTTTTATGCACATATAGTTAGCATCATTTGACGAAATCGGAAGGGAAATACGGTATACCTGCACAGATTGATCTAGATCTAGGAATCGGGAATCGGAATGGCAGAGGGAAAATCAGACGGACGAAATCAGAGGCCAAAAGCCAGAGCTGCCGGCTGCAGGCGACGACGACGGCGTCGTTGCTGCTAGGCCCAAGACTCACGAACAGAGCTGTCGGCTGCAACGGGGAGGTGGCGTCGTCGGAGTGCTCCTGAGGAGATCAGATCTGGATTTCCGGCCGGAAATGAGAAGAACGGGAAAGGAAGAAAATAGAAATGGAAGAGAAAGAGAAATTGAGTTGAAACTTGAAACTTGAAACGCGAAGGGGGGAGAAATGAGAATCGGGAGATGATAGACTTAGAAGCTCAGACTTCAGAACGGCGCACGGAGAATAACAAAAGAAAGAAAGTAAGAAACCGGGGAAAAAAGAAAACCAAAGGAAAAATGAAGAAAAAATCTAAATTATGAAAATGCCATGATATTAATCTTAATTACAAAAATGCCTGTTAAATTTTAAGACCGGAAAGTGTATTACGGCCGGAATGGACCAGAACACGGCGAAACGGCCGGAATTTGTAGCGGAACGAAATATATAGAGTTCCGATTTCAGCTACTGTTCCGGAACGGATTTCAAAACTTTGAAAAAAATACATCAATATACATAAAATTACTTTCTTAATCACTGAGTAAAAAAAAAAAAATTGTTACCTAGCGGTCAAACTGGGCGGTTCATTTAGGACAGCATAGAGGCTTTATTCATATTATTGATATTGGATTGGTAATACCAATCTTTAAAATCTGACTAATATATAATTTTTTTTATTTATAACTAATCATTCAAAATTTAAAATTTATATTAAATTAGTCATTACACTCTTTATAATAATAAAATATTATTATTTTTATTATTTATATTTATGTAATTTCTTTAATTAATTTATACTTTTTTATTACTTTTTAATTTTATTTTCATATCTCCAATAACCTCAAACAATCATATTCATTTTCATTTTTATCATCTAATAATCTATAAAATAATAATCTCATCCGTAGGTAGATGGTAAAATCTAATGTATAAATGAAAATATCATGTGTACAATTCAACACTACCAAAACTGACTGCTATAATCCAACAATCCAACACAAATATACTTGCACACAAATCCAACACAAATAACAGTCACAATCGTTGGATTGTCCGCTAAACACTGCCTGCTATATCCAACGGACCGGGGAGGTCGAAGCAGAAAATATGATCAAGTATATGCTTTGCAGAAGTAATAGGAAAAGAATTGTGAGACTTCAAACATCACAACAATCATTTCAACTACAACCTGCCATGAATGCTTGGAGGTGTTCTGCAATTTCCTTACATTTACTTGGAAAACAATAGACCATAATGCAACTTCAAGCCAAACTCCTGCTGGAGTATAAAAAGCTCAGGAAATCCACCCACTTCTCATATATCACTCTTCCATTAAAATATTTCACACCTGGTTTTGTGATAACTTCAGAGTAGTTCTCTAACAATGGGTCATTCAACACGATGCTATGCAAGAAACAGACCAAATTTAAAAAATTATGAAACTGTAATAAAAATACAAAATTATGAAACGGAGCATCCATGAGTGTTGAAACAGACCAAATACGGGCCAAAGGAAACAAACATGGGCCGGTGCTCTAATACCCAAATTTGATTATTACAAAAACAGATATGAAGTTTGTTCATGTAAGTATTTTTAAAACGAAAAATATTAGAATAAATTTTAAATGTATAAAAAGAGAGCGAGGTCTTAGATTTTAATTCTCATAAATTTTTGTAAAAATATAAAAGGAGGGAAATTTTTTTTTAATATGGTCATCACGGTAACGTGTTCATGCTACATAAGAAAATAATATGCTGGAAATAAGAGAAATATATGCATAAAGTAGGTTATAATAAAATTCTAAATGTGACGTGGCAATTACACATTACCCAATAATATATTAAAATTGGACAATGTGAAATATATTAAACTCAAGAGAGGTGGCGTGAGAACAGATATTCTATAGGTCAGTGATGGCTGATGGAATCTTAAGTAAAGGCCCAAATATGTATTCGGACCACCATTGGGCCCAATGGCATGGCCCATTTGGTTATAGGCCTAGAGTATAATTTTGAATCAATTTCCGTTTTTTATTTATTTTTATCCTAAAAGCAGATTCTAGAAATCAATCGGGAGGATTAGGGTAGAATTCAGGCTTCTCCTTTGGAAAGAAATCTGGAAATCTCGTCGCATTTTCTATCAATAATTAATTTTGTGTAGAGAAACTGAATTATGGGGAAGAACGAGTTTCTGACGCCGAAGGCAATCGCGAACCGGATCAAAGCGAAGGGCCTCCAGAAGCTCCGATGGTACTGCCAGATGTGCCAGAAGCAGTGCCGCGACGAGAACGGGTTCAAGTGCCACTGCATGAGCGAGAGCCACCAGCGCCAGATGCAGATCTTCGGTCAAAATCCCAACCGTATCGTCGAGGGCTACTCAGAGGAGTTCGAGCGCTCCTTCCTCGACCATATGAAGCGCAGCCACCGCTTCAGCCGCATCGCAGCCACTGTTGTTTACAACGAGTACATCAACGACCGCCACCACATCCACATGAACTCCACCGAATGGGCCACCCTCACCGATTTCGTCAAGTACCTCGGCCGCACCGGCAAGTGTAAGGTCGAAGAGACCCCGAAAGGTTGGTTCATCACTTATATTGACCGAGATTCCGAAACGCTCTTCAAGGAAAGAATGAAGAATAAGCGAATGAAGGCAGATTTGGTCGAGGAAGAGAAACAAGAGAGGGAGATTCAGAAGCAGATCGAGAAGGCCGCCGAGCAGTTAATGCCGCTCGTAACCGACTCTCAGAAGCCCGAGCCTCAGCCCGTGAAGGAATTGAAATCTGAGGCTGATGCTAAAATTGGCTTCGCGCTCGGCTCGTCTTCAAAACTGAAAACGAAAGAGAGCGGCGAGATTTCGAAATCGGTGTTCGATGAAGATGAAAACGAGAAGAACGACAAGGGAAATCCAGGGGCGAAGAATAAATCGGTTTTGGAGGAATTGATGCGCGAGGAAGAGATGAAGAAGGAGAGGATTAACCGAAAGGACTATTGGCTGACCGAGGGAATCGTTGTGAAGGTCATGAGCAAAGCGTTGGCTGAGAAGGGTTACTATAAGCAAAAGGGAATTGTGAGGAAAGTGATCGATAAGTATGTTGGAGAGATTGAAATGCTTGAGAGCAAACATGTGCTAAGGGTCGACCAGGCTGAGCTCGAGACCGTGATTCCGCAAATTGGGGGCCTCGTAAGGATAGTGAATGGAGCGTATAGGGGAGCGATTGCCAAGTTGTTGGGTGTGGATACGGAGAAGTTTTGCGCCAAGGTGCAGATAGAGAAGGGTGCCTACGTTGGTAGGGTGCTTAAAGCTGTTGAATACGAGGATATCTGTAAATTTTCCCAGTGAGGTTTGATAGAAAATTTAAGTTGTAGTTAATGGAGATTATCATGGCATTATATATGATATTTTCTGGTGTTCCTTGAAATGTTTCATTCTGCTTTGAAAGCCTCTGAAAATATCATTCTGTTGAATGCATGATGCTTCCTCTGTCATTATCCATGTTTGCCATTTGATCGATGATTTAGATCCTGCTTGCGAGGGAAAGAACGGTGAAGGCTGTTTTGGGTTTCATACAACTTGATTAGAATGTAATATGAAAGCCTAAAGGGAAATAAACTCGAGTAATTTCGCTAAACCTGCAGCCATCTATATTATAATTTAACGCAATCTGGTTGATAAACTTAACGACATTGAAAAATAGATAACCCACTTAGGGAACTTTATCTTTAAATCACAAAACAAATATGCCTAGCGGTCTTAATAGTAATAAAGCAGCAGGGGAAAAATGAATAACACCATATACTTGTGAAAACAAGGGTTAGGTTAAGAAGAAATACAACTACAAGGTTGGGTTTTACCCAAGGGTTTACACATCCAGCCAAGGACCACTAGATTGACTCAACAATAGCAGGGAAGGACAAAACATCTCATAAAAAACACACTGTAGACTTCCCCAGCCCATAGGAGAACACAACAAACTAATTTTTAGTGGCCATTGAGAGCAACAGTTCAAATTGCTATGAAATTGGTGATAGTATACGGATGAAGCAAAACTAGCAAGAAGAATCAGTAATGAAATAGGATAGGAAGAACAAAAAAATACTCACAAAGAAGATACAAGGTATAGAAAAAGAATATCAACTACACAAGAATTAACTATAGGATGCTGCACTGTGTTGAAGTGAACTGAAAAAAAATGAAGGATAACTTTCTAATATCAAACTACCCAAACACAACAAACAAATGCTTTCTAATATCGTGAGCACCAGATAATGTATCTTGAGGATCATTTGGACACCAGTTCCACAAAGAGGCAAGCCAAAGTTCCGGTTGTATCACCTAAAAGGATACCCAGAATGGTCCCGAGGAACTTCACCATCCGCAAATACTTGCTACCTCTTCCCCGTCTTCTAGACAAATTAGCTTGAACTGGTAGCTCCAGCTTCAGATTCTCCAACGCCAAACAGTTACTATCTTTAGGCCCATTTTTCAAAATCTCAAGCACCATTACCGTTAGGCAATACACATGAAAATGGCAATTGTCACTCTTGGCCAAATAAGACCAACCAGGGATGCCCCTGGCACAATTTGGAACCTTCCTCTCCTGGCACCATAGGCACTTCCGGGACACCTTATTGCAAAAAAGCCGGTATTCCACACCATTAACATCAATTTTATCCTTGAGGTGACGACAACAAGGGTGCAAATCCCAACCTTTTTCTTCACAGTGATAAACAAAGCCATTTATAGCCTGTCCGCATGCATCACAATACCTTTTGTCGTCATCACGGTTACACTCACAGCATCTTCCCGGAGGTCGATTGAAGAATTTGAAGGTGCATCCTTTAAAGAACTCATGGGAAGTTGTGTGGGTGGGGAACATGCACTCTTCATGGAGTTCAAATTCACACAGGTCACATCTATATCTTGGTCCATAACCATTCTCCAGGCATCCATCACACATATATGGCTTTCGATAATTCTTCAGCTCAAGCTCATGGTTCGGGTGGCTATCGTGAGTTCCCTTTGTAGTTGTCTTCCTGACAATTTCTCCCGGCATCATAACTCGCTACCTGCATGTAAGAAAAAGAAATTGATGTTTGATCAATTGAGCGTATCATTTTCATATTGAGCTTCTAACTCGCACAGCTGTACCATAAGAGAACAAGAGTGGTTCTATTGCTCCTAGAGCTATGTTAGTTGAATCTGGAACTATTTTAAGCATTTGCACGCAGGCATGTGATGGCTCTGGAAGCATTATAGCATTATAAACTTATATAGCAATAAAATTCATTGGATATATTCATGACAGTCATTGTATGCATCTTTGACAAATGATTTGCAAATGCAATTTTACCATGGCAAAAAAAGAGATGAAAAATATAAAAGATACACAAAAAGGGGAAATCCAATGTTACAAACGTGGAAACAGATGTTTACCTGACCGTGTAGTCTTAGATGAAAAAGTTGATGTAAAGACAGTTGGCTTGATGCAGGAGGCAGAATTATAATTTTCCTATAATTTATGGTAGTGGCAGAAAAGGCGATGTGACTGGAGAAGAGTGCGTTTAATCCCCCTTTTTATAGACAGAATATTGAGCCTTTTTTTTTTTTTTCCTTCGATCAATGTAGATTAGCCAAAGCATCGAAGCTTCTTGGCATTGCGTCCCACTCAGATTGCCAGAGGCTCGTTAAAATGTCGGCTACTCGGCGTTTACCTGAGGTCAAACTCCGCGTTTACCTGAGGTCAACTGTATAGACTGGGGCTGGTATCTTCTGCATTGAAACTTCCCTACACTTACTTGGGCCGTTCGGTATCCCTCTAGGACGAGAAAACGTGTCTTGTATGGTTAATTAAAACAAAAAATCTCATCTCATCTCATCTCAATTCATCATTACAATTTTTTTAAATTCTTATACAAAATATAATAAATAATTTAACTTTTTCAAATTCCAATATAAAATTAATATTAAAAATTATATTATAACAATATTTTATTCATTATTATTCAAAACATCTCATCTCATCTCATCTATGTAATCAAGCGGGACCTACAATCAGAAATTGCATACTTATGCTGTATTTAAGGTTGTGCCTTTGGCGCACAACACCCAAGCTTGGGATGAAAGCCAGTAGTTAACACCTTCCGAGTACTTTCAGTGTGAACAAGACAGTTGATGATATCTCAAAAGTCCCATATTAACGTGTCGCCTGGTTTTACAATTTGTGATGTTTATCACAGAACAGGAAGCTGCTGATACGGGACAGACAGTTCTTAGGGGACCCAATATCTACGGGAGCCTTGCTTCTGCTACAAGCTGGAGCAATTATTTAGGTAGCCGGGATACCGATGAGATGATGATCTCGACATTATAGTGTCGAGTCTGCTTATATAAATGATTGGTTTCTAATGATAGGATATGATATAATTTGGATGAGAAGATCACATACAAGTAAGTAGGTAGGAATGAGATGGACATTATATCATTGAGTTCCCGTTTGGTTACACAGATAAGATAAGATGAGATGAGTTGTTTTAAATAGTAATAAATAAAATATTGTTATAATATAATTTTGTAATATTAATTTTGTATTAGTATTTAAAAAAATGAAATTGTTTATTATATTTTATATGGAGATTTGAAAAAGTTGTATGGAGATTTGAAAAATGTGTAATGATGAGTGGAGATGAAATTTTTAATTTTGTATAAACAAACCAGGCCTGAAACTGCTCTGCTTATATAATCATTAGTTTATGAAGATATGACAATCATTACCATATAATTTACTCGATCAAGTGAAAGCCTCTGTTGCATAGATAGGAAAGCTTCATTTGCCTTTGACACGTCACATCTGGTTTTTATGATGCCATTTTTTCTTTTCTTTTAATGCCACAGATACAAGACAGTTTCGATCTTAAAGAGTCTGCTCTCTATGGTCATACAATTCGTGTCGAGCGTTGTTTTACATTTATTTTGAATAAATAGATGGAGAGGATCTTGATTTTCGCTATAATTATCCTGAGGATACAAAGAGATGCAACAGCAAAATGTAACGGGCGGTATTATCGTTACATAATCACTTTAGAGCAATTCCAATGAATGCTCTATAATACATTTTTTTAAAAATATAAAGAAATTCTTTTAAAAGTACCTTTCAATAAATCTTGTATTTCATCATTTAATTTACATTATGTTGCAGGAATCGCTAGATGTGGAGGGAGTTATTTATCATTATAAATATTTTAAATTAGTTTATCTCATGCTGTTAATTTTTTCCATTTCTTCGCAAGTTATTTATTTTTATTTTAGACCTTTTGTTTCCACGATTTCTTCTTTGTTGGACACCAAAGACAAAATTTAAAACTAAATTAATCTTTTTTTTTCATTATATAATCTTTTTTTTATTAATTTATATTTTAGTTTAACTTATGAATTTGGATTAATTTAAAATAGAACATAATTATATGACATTGTATATTGAAAGATATTGTAAATATCAAAATATCTGATTATATCATTAATAGTTAGAAAAAATATTTGAAATGAATAAAAAATAAAAAATAATTTAATAGTTAAATAATATGAAGAAGAAAAAGATAAATTGATGTATGTTATATTATAAAAATTAAGATGTAAAATAAAACAAATAGATTTGAGTAATATATTTTAAAAAATATGATGAAGAATCAAGTCTAGCGGTCAAATAGCCATGCATTGTGCCTCTCTCCTCTTTCATAAATATTAGGTGGTTTTTCATCATTATGGATCACTTTCTAGTTACTAGTTGCATGTGGCTTTCGACTGCCGAAACAAATAATTTAATGTTCAAAGCATGTCAACTGTAACGAATGAAGGCCACGTACGAGAGCTGACTTGACCGGATATCGGTAACCAGTGTCGTTGGCACTGCACTTGGCGTGAGTCACGACGCAATAAATGAATAATAAGAATAATTTAAAAAAAAAAGCCTTCCTGAAAAATGTTAGGAAGTTAAATTTAGGGGTGAATAGCGGACACTGCACCCTCCCCTATTCGCGCCTCTCTGCATGGCGGAGCGGGCAATACTATTCCGCATGGGTGAGAGTGGGGGTCTCCGCTTCGCATCTAGTCTCCCTAACGGCGGCAAGGAGCGAGGAGGGCCAACACCGCCCCGCCTCTTTATATATATTATATATATATATAAACATAAATATTTATATATATATATATAAACATAAATATATGTTTGAATATATAAATATATATTATAATTTGTTAGACTTGTTTACAAAGTATGTATTAGCAAATTTAAAAATTATATAGTTTAAACTACTACTCTATAACTTGCATAAAATATACACTAGTAAATTTAAAAACTACATAAATTTTAAATTATAGTCATATTTACAAAATTTAAATTTATAATTTGAATATAGAAATATATATATATATTTTTTATCACTTTGAGATCTAGAAATAAATTTTAAATATAATTAAATGTAGTTCATAATTAAAGTAAAAATAAAACGGGACGGGATACCCCACCTCCGGACGGATGGGAAAATCCCACCCCTGCACCATGTGGGGGCGGGGTGCGGGGAGGGGCTACCCCGCACCGGTGCGGGTAGCACCCCTAGTCAAATTCATAGCTTTATTTCTCACCAACAGATTGTTGATAATATGTCCGAAACAAAGTGCTGAATATACTAAAAATTATGTTATCCATGACAATCTTGTGAATCAAAGCATACATAGAAACGATATAATTTGTTGGATTTTGTGTTGGATACAGAATAGATCATTGAAAGTTGACACCTTTCAATTCCGCAGCACAACATACGTGGAAATATGAGCTATTCTTTTTTATAGATAAAAGCTTCAAACTGGTCAGGTATTTTTTTCCCTTTTACACCCTTCATGAAACGAAACCACGTTTGCTTTTTAATATCCTAGTTGTAGACGCAAATACACCTGATAAAACAAATTTGACCAATGTTACTTTTCCTGTGCCAAGTCGTCAAGCTCTTTTTTTCCATCAGTACCTCTCAAGCTCTCTCAAAAACTCTCTTCTGATCGTTCTAGGGACGCAAAGGTTAGGTCCGGACTCTAGAATGGTGCTGAAGTAGATCTGGATCATGGACCCGTATGACATTTATCTGTCTTTTGACACCAACTAGTTCTTCCCATTGCAGCCCAATGGTTTTTATCGTCACTCCAGTTTCTATTCGTACCCTCCTCGTCTTCGTCATATTTAGCCGTTTCATTATTTTAATTTCTCGTTTTCTATTTTTTCAACTAAAGAACAGCAGATAACATGCGAGAGTGGTGTCAATTATGATTTTGTAATTTTTTGTGTGACTTGCCTTAGTTTAAAACAAATAAGATTTCAACATCGCTTAAAATGAAAAAGAAGCTCAAAAATCACA
The DNA here is from genome assembly GCA_011037825.1 of Carya cathayensis. Classification (NCBI taxonomy): domain Eukaryota; kingdom Viridiplantae; phylum Streptophyta; class Magnoliopsida; order Fagales; family Juglandaceae; genus Carya; species Carya cathayensis. The sequence goes on along the minus strand of QGSO01000732.1, from coordinate 174,147 downwards.
ACAAAACTCTTATCGCATTGTCCATTTTGCCATTGTTGAAGCTCTAATGACTTTGGTGCTTGAGAGAGAGAGTTTGGAGAAACAAATGGATGGGGGAGAAACGGAGCTCCAGCTTGCTCACCGAGAGGTGGGTGGAGGAGAGAGAGAGAGAGAGGAGAGGAGAACAAAGATCGGGTTGGGAAGGCGACGAAATTAATGAAGATTCACCATATGCAATTGTATTGTTAATTTTATTATAATCCTTCCGTGTCTCCTTATTAGTGGTGGGTGTAAAATAGTAAAAAACGCTCATCTCGCTTCTATTGCCTTTTTTTTTTTTTTATAAGAGTAGTGTTGTATGTAATTATATTTTTTCTTATAAGATTTATTTTATTAATTTTCTTTTAAATGTTGAATTTTATTATTTTTAACTTATCAATAACAACATGTGGAGAAATAATTTTGTTGTAAATTTTTCTTAAATATGTTTAGTATTTTCTTTTTTATAAATACTACATTCGTGATAAGAAATGAACATTAGAATTTTGATAAACAAACAAACAATAAATTATAGTCCAGAGAATTAAAATGTCACGGGTCTTTATCTAGATTCTGAATCTAGGTTGTGATAAAAGAGAGAATTCTATGTGTATTATAATATTTTTTAGGTCTCATTTATTTATATAGAAGAGGCAGGAGTTAAAAATTTGAATAAAATAATATTATAATGTAATTTTTTAATATTATTTTAAAATGAAATTTTTTATTATATTTTATATAAAAATTAAAATAATTAAATTAAAGAAAATAAGATGATTTGATTACTAATAAATTAGGGTTAACTACTTTATCAGCTAAAAATTTATTATTTAGAGCTTTACTATTTATAAGTTTCATACACTACATATCACATAATTTTTATTTTTTATTTTAAAAAAAAATTATTTAGTTTTATTTTTCTTAAAATAATTAAATTTTTTTACTAATTATTTATATACCATATATTTAATAAGAAAAATAAATTTAAAAAATAATAAAAAAATAGTGTGGTATATGATACTTATTAATTGAATTTTTCTATTATCTACACACGTTAGGCTGCCTTTAGGCTCGTCACTTCATCGGCCTACACGGTTAGCTCGCCTACCCCAACCATACGTCATTAATATATCTCCTAAACTGCCAAACCCACACCTGAACTCTGCAATAAATTGTACTGATATTTTTAGGTCCTAGCCCCATTTCTGGGATCTCATTCGAGTTTCATATAGTTACCTTGGTTCTTTGCTCCTGCATTTTTTAGTGCAGTCGTTGGCAAATCCAAGAATTTTCGTCGCTTGCGGTATTTGTGGAGTGGGTCTTATCTCTTTTGCTCTCAAAGATGAAGGTCAGTGTCGTTTCACGGAGTGGTAGAGAAGTTATCAAGGGTGGCCTTGAGCTCAGCGATTCAGTACGATTCTGTTCTTTTTCTCTTGTTCGTTATCTTTGTAATTCCTAAACTAGTGTGAGTTGATGTTCTTCTGTATTTGATATATACTTCCGGTTCTGGGTCCCAAGAAATCGAAGACACTCGATTCATCTGGGTCAGAATGTGGTATTGGGTCCAATTTAATTGGAAGATTGATTTTTTAAAAACTTTCTTTTAATTATCGTGTTTATATTCCTTCCACCATCGTTTTAACGTTTTTCGATGGAGCCCAGGGGATGCAGTTTGTGATATATATGTCTTGGTGTTAATTTGCAGGCTACGGTAGCAGATCTGCAGGAGGCGATTCATCAGCGAAGTAAGTGCTGGATGTGGTTCCCTTATTGTAACGTTTTTTATGCAGATTTTTAGCCCGAACAGCCAACTTCGCTTTGTTGGTCAGTTAATCAATGTTTAGCAAATTAGTTTAGCTTCGGTTGTTTTTGGGAGGCAATAGGGTTACTTTCTCTAGTGAATCTCAGTAGTTAGTTCTGATTTCATTTCTTATAAAAATTACCATAAGTTCCATAGATGGCTGTGAAATTGAACCACTGGTTTGCTATGGATCCCCTTTGATTGATCTTGTATTCAGAAAAGTGTGAAGGGCATCTGTTCTAGTTGCTCTAATGTTGGCCGTTGAATGTTCTTCCTTCTTTAAATCGTCTTATTGAAGAGTTAAGCGAGACCCTTCCTTCTGCTCGAAGTTAATATTAGAACTTAATTGTTTACACCTCATTGGCACAACCTTTCCTAGTGACAACTTGTTTATACGGATTTTCTTTGGAGGATAAAAACTCTTATTTGTATTTGTCTTAAAATAGTTCTTCCCACGTGTAGCATATTGTTCAATTATTGTTTATCCAAGAGATCAGAGTTTTCAGGAAGTTTTTGCATGCCCTTCTTAATTCAATTCAGTTATTTGTGGCTTGTCAGTGCAACTACTATTTGTATTTGGTGTGAATATATTCACATATAGAAAAGAAATTTTCATACTTCATATTGCAATTTATTTCCTCCTCTCTCTCGACCTTGGTGTATATAATCTTTTTATCAAGAAAATTGTACTTTATAAGCTACTTTTAAAAGAAATCCTACTTTTAATTTCATTGCATCACTAATATTATTATTTTTGATAAGTAATAAGATATTGCATCACTAATATTTATATGCAAGATCGGCTTTAGACTTCATGCTTAGTTATTGTTTCTGAACTTCTGGTGTCTGAACGTGGCATTTCCTAGCTCACCATGTTAAGTTTGTTCATTAGTGCTCAGTTATTACTTCCAATGGTTAGATTGTATTTTTATACTTTGTTTTATTTGGACCCCTGCCCCCAAAAAGAGAAGAATGAGTGCATGTCTGAGTGTTGAGAGCTTTGCATGTCAAGTGATATCATTAACTCAATTTGCCTCTCTTACATCAACAGCCAGAAAGTTCTACCCTTCGAGACAGCGGTTAACCCTCCCCCTCCCTCCAGGATCAAAGGAGCGGCCTGTTGTTCTTAGCTACAAGAAAAGTCTGAAGGACTATTGTGATGGAAACTTGGACCACTTGACTGTAGTATTCAAGGACTTGGGCCCTCAAGTTTCCTATCCTATACTTTTCTTCTGGGAATATGTGGGTCCTTTGGTCCTGTATCCCATCTTTTACTACTTCCCTGTCTACCGGTACTTTGGCTATAAAGGGGAGCGCGTCATCCACCCAGTTCAGACATATGCTTTATACTACTGGTGTTTCCACTACTTCAAACGAATTATGGAAACATTTTTTGTGCATCGGTTTAGCCATGCAACCTCACCACTCTCCAATGTGTTTCGTAACTGTGCATATTATTGGTCCTTTGGCTCTTATATTGCTTATTGTGTGAACCACCCACTTTATACCCCTGTTGGTGACCTCCAAATGAAGATTGGGTTTGGATTTGGACTATTTTGCCAAATCTTGAATTTCTATTGCCATATCTTGCTGAGGAATCTTCGCAGCCCTGCTGGGAATGGAGGTTATCAGATTCCACGTGGTTTTCTGTTCAATATTGTGACATGTGCAAATTACACAACAGAGATTTATCAGTGGTTGGGTTTCAACATTGCAACGCAGACAGTTGCAGGTTATAGTTTTCTTATTGTTGCTGCTCTTATCATGACCAATTGGGCCCTTGCAAAGCACCGCCGTTTAAAGAAGGTAACTTTTATTTTTTGTTGAACAAGTAAACTTTTACTTCTTTTTGGTGTATAACTGCCTGCCTTCCTCGTAGACTATTGGGGCCCTTTTCTGACGATTTCTCCACCTAAATTTACTCCTATCTAGATTGGGTTTCAGATGGATTCGGGTGAGATATTTGAGAAAGGCACCAGATTGATTTCAGTTGGATGTTTATCACCCATATATAATGTCACAAGAAATTACAGTAATGTAGTATGCACATTTAGATACCTATGTCTATACATATAGATGCTTATTTATGTGTTGTTCTTTTCTCGGGGGTTGGGCAATTGGGTTGTATTAAGTGAGTAGGAGGGAAAAAAAGAAGAAGAGGCAAGCCTAGTTTCTTCTACAATGATTGAAGCAATGTTGAGGGGTACAGAACCAAAATTTGTTCATTTTTGGTTTTCTCAAGTTTGAGGAGAATGACCTCAACCTGTTCCTCAGTGTCCTTATGCTTTCGAATATCTTGATCTGTATTCTTTCAATGTCATTTGTTTTCATAATTTCACATTATCCAAAATAAGAAACTTTTTGACACACAAAAAAAAGTTCTTATTTTGATCATTCAAAAAAAAAAAAATGTTTTTTTTATGTACTGGTAATAAAGTTTCTTATTTTGCATAAGAATTGCTCACATCTTTTCTGTTTGATCAAATTTACTCTTACCTTTGGAACCTTTTCATATGCAGCTATTTGATGGCAAAGATGGAAGACCCAGGTATCCCCGGAGATGGGTAATACTACCCCCATTCCTGTAAAAGTGACTGGTCATATTGCCTCTTGTTGCTCTCTTTGGTGCCAATATCATGTTCAGCAGCAGGAATTCGAGATTTTAAGAGCCTCATTCTTATCAGACATGAACTTCAAGACATCTATGCCCGTTTCATTGGAACTACCTGAGGTCCCGATGATAATCCCAATTTATCTTTTTCTTGTTCCCTGTCTCCTGTCAGTACGTCATAGTATTTGATTTAACTTTTATTGGATTGGCCTCCTGAGTTTTTTTTTTTCCCCTATTTCGTTGGATTTCTCTTTCTGGCCTCTAGAAGTGACTAGAACTGAAGAAGTATTAAATTATGGCTTTTTGCGCAAGGCAATGAATGCCTTGGGATATCGAAGATGAACTATTTGCAAGATCTAGCTTATGAATGAACATTTGTAGTCTACCTATCAAAAAAAAAAATGAACGAACGTTTGTAGTAATAGCTCAAAGAATGAGTGGGGATGAGTAGTTGAATTTTGTCCAAAGTATTTCAGCGTTTGCTGTTAGAATAGGCCATTGAGTAGCGGCTGCTAATAATTTTAACATCACAGTACAAACGTGCTGCAGCCTGCATATCCGTAGATTCTCAACAGCTAATTCTATTTCTTTGGAAGAATGTTAGATTTATTCATGGGTTGTGCAATTACTGCGTAGGCACGACTCCACTATTTTTGAACTCCACTATTTTTTTTTAAAAAAGTAGAGTTTATTATTAAAAAATTAATTTTTTATGAATTTTATATTTATTCATTTCTTTTAAAAGAATATGCCACACTGGTAAAACTGTCATTTTCTGACATAGTGACCAACCTACCTCTCTGCGGAACAAACAAAGAGCTGAGGTATATAGAAAGAATGGATGCTAAGCAAGCCAAGGTGGGTTCCAGCTTTTAACTACAACCATTTGCAGAGCAAGAAGCTCACAAAAACAAACATGGAATTCGATACACTTCTTACCCCCAACCTTGGAGATGATTCTCTTCTTTACACTATGAATGCCCTGTACGCTTTACGTTATATAATAGAGAATAATAGAAGTTTGGATAGTAAATTGAGTTGAGACGAAATTAGAGTTAAAAGTTAAATAAAATGTTGTTAGAATATAGTTTTTTAATATTTTTTTTTAAGATTTAAAAAAGTTAAATGATTTATTATATATTGTTTAAAATTTTGAAAAAATTATAATAATTATTAGATGAGATGAGTTAGATTAACTTATTATCCAAACAAGGCATGTCATATCTAGCTCCAAGTAGACGCAGGGTGAGGTTGGCGAACAACTCTTCTTGGTTGGTTCGAAGGAAGGAGATGTGTGCAAGAACAGAGAATACTTTCATTCTGAAGGAAATATTACATTGGATTATAGTAGAAAAGCATAATGTTGGCAAACCAAAATAAATAAATAAAAGGAAAAATAGAAAATGAGTTGTGAGAGATAATGACTGCGTAATAGCTAATCGGTTATAGACCAGCTTTACTTTAATTTCCATTAGAACTAAAAGTAACTGGTTGGATGAGAGATGCGAGTTCCATAACAGGATACAGTAGACACGCATCTATATTTAATGAATTAATTTCAGTTTTGCTAAACATAAGTCGGGGTATTAAAACATAACTTATAGTGAGACTTCTTTTTTTTTATTATTTTAAGGAAAATGTCATCATTCATTCATCAGATAAATTTATATCTATGGTCGGATACATTTTTAGATATCCTCAAATCAAATATGACATTATAAACCAAAATAATGCATTTGGAGTTCCATCAATACACTATTTCCTTTTGTGACTGGTATGATCTTCATTATTGCTGACACTCTCTACAGACAAACGTCAAAGAGAACAACATTCTTTGTCTAAACAGATACTCAACCTCATCATTCATAAAAAGAGATGACTCAATCTCTTTATACAAACATCCTAGAGACGAACACTTTTTTATTTTATTAAATAAAAAAGAAACTAAAAAGGAAAGCAGTAAGATAGATGCGAAAAAAGACGTATTACAGTTGAAACCAACTCCGGTAGAATTTGGAATCTGTGACAGTCTGTAAAGGCAACACACTTGTCTCTTTTCAACTATAAATGTAAGATCTGAAAAGTCTAGTGGTAGTTTTATCTGGTGATTTGGCACATGTGTCTAGAAGAGCTGTCGGAAGGAGTGGTGCGTAAGGACCACACATAGACATAGGCGGCGCGTGAGAACCACGTTTGGCGATTTGTGCAAAACCACTACTTTGCTCTAAATGATTTTCGACCTGTGAATTGTTTATGCCGCGCATGTTTCTCATGAGTTGTCAGAAAGCTGTAGATTTATGTTTTTCAGCCTTAAAGAAAGTAAAAGAAACTTTGATAGACAAGATGAGTGATAATAAGAGAAATCTTGATAAACCGCGAAAATCAAATATGGAGCCCGTTGTTTTTTACAAGAGAGAGAGAGCTATAGTGAGACTTACTATAATTTTAAACGAATCAAAACATTAATATTTTTTTTAGATAAATGATATTTGCAGTCGTGGTTGTGCAAGTGCCACGCAGTCTCTTTGAAAAAAATGAATTAATACAGGATTCACATAAAAAAAACTAACTTTTTAATCGTGGACCCCAATTCAAATTTTTCAAAATAATTGTGCAGCGTTTGCATACTCCACGATTGTATATATCATTACTTTTTTTTAAACATAGTTGGTACGAAAAGTTCCTATATTAGCAAATTATTGAATGTGTAAAAAATAAGAATTATAAATAAATTCTCTCGTTCATCTTCAACTATAAAACTGAAATTGAAGCAAATAATAATTATAACAAAAAAAAATCTGGTATATATATATAAAAGGAAAGCTTTACAAAAATGGAGAAAATAGGTGTATTAAGTGAAAAACAAGAAAATCGGAATCAAGAGAAGGCAGCAGCCATACAAATGAAGTACCAATATAGATTTATATATATAACCATTCCAGTTCCAGCGAGGTAGCCAGCCCAGCCCAACGGACGCGCGCGCTCTCTCTCTCTCTCTCCCTCCTCCAGTCCAGTTTAAATCCCGACTGTACGCACCACTAATCTGACGGTCTAAATTTCATCACTTGCCCTTACATTGCCTGTTTCCCAATTGGCCCTCCCAGAAAGAGTTACCGGTTCTCCCAGTCTCTTTCTCTCTCTCATACGTACAGGTTGATTGTGGTCGCTCTCTCTATCTCGCTCGCCCTTGTTCTCTGTCACATCGCGAGAGGTCCATTACCCTATCTCTTTCTCATCGACCCCTTTTGTTATTTCTTTGATCTGTCTCTTTCTTTTCTCGGATTTTTTTTATTTTACTGAGTTGCTCGAATTCGTTTCTCTCCCGCTCTCTCTAATTCATTTAATCAACTTCCCTACGATTGGATTATTTTCCTCCTCAACAACAATGCACTCAATGTCAATCACTTCCTACGTGCCTTTGTTTAGATCCAACAAATTGAATCTTAAACTGTTAAAATCAAAGTTAAATGCAAAAACCGAAGTATCGCATAAAAAACAGTCAGTAACATCCGTACTAATGAAAAGGATGAAAGGAAAATGGAATTGTGAATTTCTTGGAGCGACAAAATTCAATATCTCAAGAAAGGTGACGAGGGAAGAACCGTAGAAGTTATCTTAAAACAATGAAAATTGTACCTGGTTACGAGGGGAAAATGTGGTATCCTTCGTAGATCTTTGTCTACTTAATTCTTTTTGTTGTCTTGTTGTATATTTTTGTGGTTGGTGAAATTCTTTGGCTTTAATTTAGAGCGCTTCATTCATTTTCTTGTTGCTTCGGAAAAAAATGATGATTGTCAGGAGGTGGGGTTATGACTATGGGGAAATCATCATTGCCTTGATATCTTTATCTGCGAGTTTGATATTTTTCCGTCATTATTTGATAGCTGTTGGGGAAATTCTTCAAAGAATTGTATTAGTTTGTCAGTGTCGTGCTTTGTTTAATTCTGATGTCCAATCTATGACGACAAATTGGCAGAATTATTTCCCACCCCACGTTCTTTTCTTTCCTATCAAATTACCTGAGCAGAGTTTTGTTCTTCAATCATCGTGTCAGTGGTGTCTCTTTACCTATATGAAGCATTCTATGTTGTAAAGAAGGGAAATTCCATCATAGGTTTCTTATTGTGCTTTTTTTGTTTCCTGACAGACTGTAGCTTGTCCAGCAGGTAGTAGAAGATGGCAGATGCGGAGGACATTCAGCCACTCGTGTGCGACAATGGGACTGGAATGGTTAAGGTATTAATTGAGTACTCTGTGTTGTGGATTTTGCTATATTTCTTAATATACATACCTGTTATTGACTGCTTAGTTGAGTTACTTCTCAATTGTTGTGGAGTCTTAGAGAACTGACTCTGATATTACGTTTTAGGCTGGATTTGCTGGAGATGATGCTCCACGAGCTGTGTTCCCTAGCATTGTAGGTCGTCCTCGTCACACTGGTGTGATGGTTGGAATGGGCCAGAAAGATGCATATGTTGGTGATGAAGCGCAATCCAAGCGTGGCATTTTGACCCTTAAATACCCAATTGAGCATGGTATTGTGAGCAACTGGGATGACATGGAAAAGATTTGGCATCACACCTTCTACAATGAGCTTCGTGTTGCCCCTGAAGAGCATCCAGTTCTCCTAACTGAGGCTCCTCTTAATCCGAAAGCCAATCGTGAGAAGATGACACAAATAATGTTTGAGACCTTTAACACTCCTGCTATGTATGTAGCTATCCAAGCTGTTCTTTCCTTGTATGCAAGTGGCCGTACAACTGGTATGCAGTCTCATCACCATTTAGTAATGGATCTAACTTAAGTAATGGATCTAATTGGAATACCTCATTGAGACTAACGTGGAGTCTTTTAAACCAAAACTGCATGTGTTATATTATCCTTATTGCATCTAAAGATTAAAAAACTAATGTTGCAAATGGTTGCCACTGTTCCATTGGTCATTGTAACAGTCGGTATTAGTGAAACCTGAATCTTGACAATGCTGTCTCGCCATGTCTCACCAGGCTAGGGGCCAGGTAGTGTTACCAAGGCTTCTGGCTCTTTGGTTCTAAAACTAGTAGTTTCTCTGTCTACCTCTAAAATGGCAATGCAGTCAGAAAGTATTATGCCGCACCTCTATTTTCTTCTTTCTTGATGGATTTTGCCTTTTATCTTTCAGGTATTGTGCTAGACTCTGGTGATGGTGTCAGCCATACGGTCCCCATATACGAGGGGTATGCTCTACCCCATGCCATCCTTCGTCTGGACCTGGCAGGCCGAGACCTCACAGATAATTTGATGAAAATCCTCACTGAGCGTGGGTATTCTTTCACCACCACAGCAGAGCGTGAAATTGTGAGGGACATGAAGGAAAAGCTTGCTTATATTGCGCTTGATTATGAACTGGAGCTAGAGACTTCCAAGAGCAGCTCTTCAGTTGAGAAGAGCTATGAGTTGCCAGATGGGCAGGTCATCACTATTGGTGCTGAGCGTTTCCGATGCCCTGAGGTTCTATTCCAACCATCAATGATTGGGATGGAAGCAGCGGGTATCCACGAGACCACATATAACTCCATCATGAAGTGTGATGTTGATATCCGGAAGGACCTGTATGGTAACATTGTCCTCTCGGGTGGTTCAACCATGTTCCCTGGCATTGCTGATAGAATGAGCAAGGAAATCTCTGCACTAGCCCCAAGCAGTATGAAAATCAAGGTTGTGGCTCCGCCTGAGAGGAAGTATAGTGTCTGGATTGGAGGATCCATTTTGGCATCGCTCAGCACCTTCCAGCAGGTATGCGTTCACATATGTATTTTAACCTGGTTAGTTGTTATATATGCATACATACATGTGTGTGTGTGTGCGCGTGCGTGCGTGTGTGTGTGTGTGTATTGTTGACTACTGATGGGAGGATATTGTTCATCCGTTGAGTGCAGATGTGGATCGCAAAGGCAGAGTATGATGAGTCCGGGCCATCAATTGTGCATAGGAAATGCTTCTAAAATGTTTTGAGGATGGTACCTTTGAAGAAACAAAATTACTGCTGCATTTCTCAGAAAGAACTTTCACTCTTTCTATGTTATCCTTTCACGTAATTTCTTATGTTGGAGTGATGACTTTTTGAGAAGACCAGAGGAGTTGGTTTAAAATATTGGTCCATTTATTTCACTAATATATATTTTGAGAAGCTTTTGACACTTGCATTTCATATTATCACTGCTATCTGGGTTGCTCTTGTTGAAGTTTTACGTATTTTCAAAATTGTCTTTAAAATTTCGATTACTTATGCTTGAAATTTTAATTTTGAATCTGGAATCTGTCGGAAAATTCATTTTTTCCCCAAATATTGAAAGACATTCATTTTTTCTCGAAGAGGATTTTGGCAACATTTTCGTTATTCTAACGTGTGTATGTTCTCGCCAAGAATAAAAAAGACTACTCCTAAAAGAGCTGCGGATTAGAAGTAAGAAGAGAGGGCTCTCTCTTCGACTGGCTGACATTCATCCGTGTTTTCTCTCATTCATCTGCTGACAGCAGAGGTACTATAGTCTGATCTTCATTGCAACGAAGAGGATGATCTTCTATGATATATTTTAGAGTACCTTTTGCTCTTCTAGTCCCTTCCTCGATTGAGAAACTTTTGCTTGAGGTCAGATACCCAATTTCGTGATGTTGATGATCATTATAGTTAGAATTACATCTCCCATACGTTTTAAAAGACGAGTCTTCCAAGGTTGCATCTCCTGATGAGGACCGGTGACCGAAGCTCCCAAACCGTTCAATCCTATGCGTTAGCTTGAAAGCTCTAGCCCTCTCTTCCTTGTGCAATGTTTCGCTTTCAAGAAGCTTCAATACCTTTTCAGATAAGTTTTTTACACTCAAGCCCCAGTTGAATCTGCATGTTAAAAGGAGGGAAAAGTGAAACGAAGAGGCGAAGTATTGGATCATAAATAGTAAAGGAATCGAGAGATTTTATTTATGTATGCCAACCCTCTCTCATCCACGTATTGAAAACTTGCCATCTCCTTAATAACAACTTTATCGCGTTGAAACTCCTTGGCAACACTCAGAGGTCCATGGGTTAGAAGGTATTCCAATAGAATTAGAGCATTATAAGAAACTCGCCAATTCTTTCTATCAAATTTCAAGAACCTGAATTCGCAAAAAGAGAATAACAATTTCTTACAACGCCATAGTTAAGGTAAACAGTAACAAGAGGGTCAATCAACCGTGACAAATAATAAATTAGAGAGACCTCTTGTGAAGAATCTCCGTAATTCTCCAAAAGTCATCAACTTCAAAGGCAGCAATGGATATTACTCTCATGGTACGTGTGTCGGGTGGCCATGCATTTCCAATTGTCGCTTCTTCTGTCATTCTATTAGTTCTCATCCCCCATGAACCCATATCAAAAACGCAAAAACAAGTAAAAATAAATATATGAAGAACAGCTTCAAAGTAGAGTAATCTATCGAAAAACGATCAACTTAAAGACCAAAAAGAAACTTACAGTTCTGCAGGTGTAACGTCGGAAAGCGCCAAGCGGGCAGTTTTTATCTTCTCTCTAAGGAATAAGGAAGCTTGCCTCTTGAATCCATGAAAAAAATCACTATTCATGTTGCCGTTGTTCCTTGTACAGTGGGAAAATTCATCAAGCTTCCGTTTCTCTTCATTTTACTTATCCTTTTTTAGTTTTTTGTTTCTTATAGGCTATTCAACAAGCTTAAGAGTTAAGGGAATTATGAAGATAAAAAAGCTCACGGCAGGTTCTTTTGGAAGCCTTATCAACTACGTAAGAAGTGCAACCACTCCATTAGTCCATTGTATTGTTTACTGCAACAAATGACAACTGTTGGTCATGAATTGTAATCACGCGGTGGAAAAGATAGTGACCATTGACATGGGAACTCCTACGTGAAGTTTGGTTTGTCCACTTTCCGAATAAAAACCTTTTCTTTTACAAAGCACCGAGTTCGAAAACACAAGTTTTGATCGAATTACTGCAATTCTGACCATAAAGGTAGAGCCATGATGCAACCCCATATCTGTGTCTAGAAAGAATAGGATTATGAGCACTCACAATGGCTCATGTATGATACAAAAAATATAAAATATTTAGAGAATTGTTCATAAAATGAGTTCCATTGGATTATGTATAAGAGTTTGTAAAATATAAATTGATACAGTAACCCGCTACATGTAGCGGGTACTGTTCATCCTTCAAATAATTAAAAAATTATTTATACTTCATTTATATTCCATCACTTCCTTTTACTTTTTTTACATTTCAATACAAATTCTTTTGTTTATCATTTAAAACACCTCAATTTTATTTTTTTCTAAAAAATATCTTGGAAGTATTATTTATCTATTTTTTCATATTTGATTTTATTTTAAATTTTTATTTAATTTATATAATTTTATTTTGTGTATAGGACTGAATTATATAAACTTTATATAATAATATATTGTAAATATAAAAAAATATATGGATATTACAAATTTATTGGTAGAAAGTAAATGTTAAAAAAAATAAAAAAAATATTATTTAAATGATATAAAGAAAAAAATAGATAAGCTGATGTATGGTATATTGTAAAATAAAAAAAAGTAGGTTTTGATGATGTATTTTAAAAGATAAGATGAAGAATCTATTGGGAGTGCTCTTAGGTCGACTTTATATGTTCACAACATTTTCTCGAGCTTTTGTACGGTCGCATCGGGGATTGGGAAGGCAACCTTGGTAGTTGTGGCACCAACCACCTAGGTGAGAGGTAATATCTAAAGTTAAAGAAAAATACTAACAGCAAGCGGGAGGGGTAGTCGCCGTGTAGTCAGATCCTACATATACTAAATGAAACGGTGCGTATCGTATTTCACTATCAATACGGCTATGCAACCCATGATTAACACAACTCCATTGAAAGCATTTCGCCCAAACACTTTGCCCTTTCGTCTCCCCTCTCATCTTCTCCATCTACCTTGCAAATACTCTTATCTTCTCAATCAACCCTAACCCTAGCACTACTTCATCTTCTTCCTCTTCTTTTATTCTATGGTGGTTCTCCTTCCTTAATGCGAAATTTGTTTCTCCTCCTCTATGGTGGTTCTTCTTCCCTGTGTGCAAAATCTGTTCCCCCTCCTCGGTTTATGCTAACATTACCGCTTTGTTCCTCCTCTGAATTTTGAGGTTGGTGGTTTTGGAATTGATGGTGGGGGTGTAGATGAAGATCTTTGGATAGGAAAGGCAAAGGGAGAGGACGACCATGTGCTGTGATTGGATCCATTACAGCTTTGTTACCCTCAAACCCTAGTTAATTAGCTCAAGCTTACAAAACCCAAGCAAATAGAGAGAGCAACGGGGTTGTGTTGTTGGCTTTCACTCTACTTCTAGCTTGGCGACTTTCTTTCTAGATTTTTTTTAAGGAGTTTTGAATAATCAAATGATACTAACCTTCAACCAGAAAAGAGAATAAGAAATAAAAGCTTTCCGGCACACACACCAAATTTTCAGTTGAATTGGCCATCTTCCCTTTTTTTACCCACTCTTTGAAGCTCTGTTTCTCATCTCGAGAGCTATTCTATGACAAAAAAAGGGTAAGAAGAGAGTCAAATGGCTTTCTCGTTTTCCTTTTTTTTTTTTTTAAATAAATAGCAGCTGATGTGGTGTCAGCCGACTGCACCGTGCCTATAATTGCGACTGTGTATAGAACGACTGAAAGTTAAACGAGTGGTGGGAAAACATTCTGGTTTTCTACATTGCCGACAAACACTGATCAGCGGATAATATTCTCCAGCTCCAGGGTTAAGAATATATCATTCTTCAGAAATGAGCCCCTACAGTCTGTTTGGCCGCAAATAGCGCTGCTAGAGTTGACCATAACTACCTTCGCAAATATCCAATCACCAATCGCAATATCATTGCGGAGCCAAGCCACTTTCCAACAATAAAAGAATAACTTCCGCTCTGCATGCTAAAAGTACTGTTCCCAAACCAAACATGCAAAGATATTGTATTTACAAAGAGTTCTTCTAGGTACAAGCAGTTCGCGTACCGACTGTGCACCAAAAGATGATATGGCAAGGGGCATTTGTGTAATTGTACAACAAAAAGAAATACATGTCTGTCGTTTTCATTCCAACAGAAGAACGGAGAAGCATCTTCATACGAACACAAGAAGAAGAAAGAAGTGCCCTTCGTCTCCCCTCCCCCAAATTCCATCTCGCCCCTTATTTTCACCATTTTCATCTCCGTTGCAGATTGGCCGATCTTCTCCGCGACCCACCTCCTAAGCAAGCCTCTCATGGTGGATAATAATTAATTTTGGATGCACACTGCTCATTTTCAATAATTATTACGAGTTTTCTGCATTTATAAGATGATTATAATTGCTTCCCTTCATAGCAGGTGTCTTGGTAGCCAAAAGAGCTGAGAGAAGGAAGAATTGATGACATAGTCAACAGGCCAAGTCCCTATAATCCCATTCACAATCGAAATGGATTAGGAGCAAATAATGGTTAAAGTTGAAAAAACAGGACATTGAAAGACAGTAGGATTGACTAAAAGTCTTGTGGTAGTAGCTGGTTTGGATCTTGTCCAAGATTGGCAATTGGCTTATGTCTAAGGGCTCAAAGAATCTTGCCACAACGTGAAGCTTCTTTATTGGAAGTAGGCCACCATCGGGTTCTACTTCTTACCAAATAATGACCATTTCTACTGTCTCATGGAGTAGATAAACATCTTCGTGAATTCTAACTATTAAATAGACTACTTAACCTCACCTATAGCAGCCATACCCATACGTAACAGAAGCTTGACATTTCACTTGGGGTTTGTATTCTTTTTTTTTTTTCCCCTTTTGCAGTTACGGTGTGTAGTTTTTTGATTGTGTAGTATTACTTCTTACTTTATTGCCAATCTCAGTGATAATTTGAGAGTTCTGCAACTCTTGGGATCAATTGTTCTTGGTCTGGAGATTACTGATCTTGGGTGGCAGTAGACTAACCTCTCAGCCATTTCCACACCGGAAACACAGATGTCTCTATTCATGAAACTTCAGAAAAATTAAATATTCAGAAGCAGTTGCTTATAGAAAATGATATTGGGAGGATTTATAGAAGTGGAAAAGAGTATTAGATGTGGATCTTCAAGTGCCAAATTTGGATCGGAGGGTGGGTCGACCTTTGTGGTCAAAGGCACCATCGATGGTATCTAATAGAAGTGGAGAGCTGATGGTGGGAGATGTCGTGAAGACTATCGACACGGATAATTCGAGAGATCATGGCCATGCGTCGCCTGCAGGACCATCCCAACATCCTCAAAATCCTTGAGGTATTGGTCACCCAGACCAAGATCTATCTCGTCGTGGAGCTCGCTGTGGAAGGTGAGCTTTTCTCCAAGATCTTAGCGCCACATTTCTGCCACCAAGACGGCGTTGCCCACCACGGTGTAGCACTCCATGCGGTACCCTGGCTACGACAGTTCCAAAGCCGGTCTTGCGAGGTCATCCTCTTAGTGTTACTTGTAGTCGATTGGAGAAGAAGAAAAAGGGGAACTTGGTGAAGAAGGGAAGGGGAGGTTGGGCTTGGGGAATGAAAGAGAAGGCGAGATTAATTCTACACCAAAACGCAGCGTTTTTGTTTTGCCAGCTCACATTTGGTGCGCAACGGTGCGCAATATACTTGCATTTAGACTTTTCCATTTACAAAAGAGAACGAATGGTGTTCATCTGTTAGGACCACAGGCTTGGGCTGCCTACCAACATGTACTCTACATTGCAGTCAATGTCATTAGCGGCGGGTAGTAAATGTACTGCTCAATTCAATCACTTATTTCTGGAAAACGACATCACAATCCGAATTTTGTCAGGAAAATGTATGAAGGTAGAATAGAAGGGGGAGAAACCACCAAATAATTTCACAAATTGAAACCGCAAGGGAAGATCATGGTTTGCATAAAATATTCCCATGGCAAATGTTCTTTGAAAGAAAAGATCTATACCCCACGGCCTAATCAGGTCTGACACTTTTCTTTCTCTGGTATTGTACTGGAAGATCGAGAGCCTCTGGAAAGACCACATTACTTTCTCAAGATGAAACTCCAAGGTGATGGCTCAAGTAGAAATTGTCCACATATGGGTCCGATACCCCACAGACATGAGTGCAAGCTCCCAGAGCATATTTGGTATGCTCAATGGATTCACCTTGGACCCAGGAATTTCTGACCAGTTCACAGATATCTCAATCATTGGGATACCAAACCACTTGCACAGAAACACTAACTCGACATCAAAACACCACCTGCATCAAATCCATGTGGAAAATCAATTCCTGCAACAAAAATCCGAAAAATAACATGGAAGAGGTAAATACATCCTCTATGCTATAAATGAGTAAGCTATAGTGAGCATGATCTCAATGCAAAATTCCAAGAAGAAAATTGCATATGAATGCAACTACCTCTTCAAACGGATGTTTTTGAAAAGCTTCCTTGCAGCAGCCCTAGTAAACATCTTAAAACCACACTGTGATACAGTTCATGTCAGATTAAAGATTAAAGCTTTCATTGAACAACAGCATAAATGAAATCTTGGACTTTTATACTGGTATGAAACTGGAGGACAGATAAATGCAAAAAGGAAAAATAAAATAAAGCAGATATACCTGTGTGTCACGAATTCCAGGACCTGCAGTCAAGAGCACCACAAGATGGAAACCCATCATCAAAAAATTCCGGTACCATTTCCTCTGTGACACATAAGTGAAATGGTTCAAAGATGTGATTTATAAAACAAACTTGGCAAGAGAAGAGTCATAGAACATGTAAAGAAGCAAGCAGTATTAGCAACACTGAACTGTAGCCAGAGCCTTCTCCTCAAGATGAGCACGAGAACCAAATGCGGCAATTGGGATATCAGATATCCTAAAACTTGAATTGCTAGCTGCTAAATCTCCATCATGACACTCCTTTCTGGCAAAAGCATGGATCTGGTAGGCATAGCCGCATAACATCAGATAATTTGCAGAAGCTTGGTCAACATCTCCATAGACCTTGAACTGAGTTTTTTAAATAGCTTGAATACTTGCAAAAAAGTGACAGCACAAAATTATGGATGATACAAACCTCATTTTCAAGTTTTTCAAGGTCATTAACCTGGGTTGCTCCATCCGCATCCAGCATTAGAAGCAGTTCACCACGTGAATGAAGCATTCCCTGTTTTACAATGCTTTCACAGAGACAGAGCTTCAATCAATTGTCATCACACATAAGGGAGAAGAGATGGAACCCTTAAAACATCAGTACATCTTCATAAGTGAGTGATTGAGTTGGACTCACTTTTCTAATTGCTTCTCCCTTGCCATGATTTCTACCAAGAAGGATAAGCCTCACTTTGTCTATAGTGTATTTCTTTACAAAGTCAAGAGCTACTCTTTTTGTCCCATCAACACTTCCATCATCAATAATCACCACCTGTTGAAGCCCCATCCATTTGAAATTTAAGGAATGATAGATAATATACATCTGACATACTTTTCTAGAAGGATAGCAAAACTCTATTCCTAATAATAACGAACAGCCAGAGAAACTACAAGAAATATTTCTTCCTCTACTCTCATTTTACAAAAACAAAAACAAAAAACAAAAAAAAAAACAAAAAGTTGTGTAAATTAAGAAGCAGGACTACGGATCTGGACAAGGATTCTCTTCTAATGAAAACGAGAACACAAGCAAACAGAAGGAAGTACCTAGTAGCTAAGAACAAGAAAAGTGTAACTTCAATGCATTAATGATGAAGCCAAACATCTCATTTTTTGTAGAAATATTGTTGTGCTCCAAAAAGAACTTAAACTACCATCTGCTTGTACAGTGGAGCCCTCATTACTATTTGTTATACTTGCGTTAAAGAGATAGAAATAAAAACATACCAAGTTGAGTTTCATTGACAATAAAAAAAAAAAAAATCAACACAACGCCAGATACATCTCAAGGTAGCAATGACAATATGATCATCTCTCATGACCATGCTAACTAATTCAAAAGATCCAGCAAACAAAATGATCAAAACAATACCTCATAAGAAAATGACTCATCCTTTGCCGCTCGTTGTTGAAGATAACTACAAAGTAAAAATATAAAATGACTATAACACAATATGTAACTCTCTTAGCAGTGGCCATTAACAGAAATTAATTAATTACTTCATAGTTTCCTCCAGAGCTCCAGGAAGCCTAAGCTCTTCATTGTATGCAGGGATTATCAAAGATATATACTTCTCTGATGGATCAGAAATATGGGTGCAAGGAACCTGAAACAGTCCATCCAGAAAAGTCAGAATCACCAAAAACCACTACAGATGTCAGTTATAATTATCCAGAAAAAATTGCTACCAAAATGACCTCATAAAGTGAATCAACTTGCCAAGTTTTTTTTTTTTATAAGTAAAAAGAACGTTATAAATCAACTTGCCAAGTAATGCTTCAAAACTACATTATATAAATAAAAAGACCCAGAGGATCTTATAATTCTTAGCAGAAATTATGAAGTCTATACATTTCTCACAATACTATTTTGTTCTTAAAATCATTGATCCCAAGACTTTCATAAGGTCAGGAAAGATCGGAAACATGATCCTATCATAAGCAGAGTTGGCTAGAAATTTATCGCTATTATTTTTTCCGAGGTGAATCAGTGATGGTATTTCATTTAAAAAGACATAAGGCCAAATGAGAAACTGTAATCTTCTGTAAATAGGGCGCGTTATCGAGGCCATTTTACTAGCAAAATATAGAAATTTAACATACTGAAAAATCTCTGCTTGAGTTAACAAGCACGTGTAAACAGTGATAGAGAGTCAGAGACTCTGATAGAACCGAGCGACCTTTCTATTCGAGGTTTGCCCTAGTAACTTTTTGCTCGACTAGATTCAATTGTAGATATAAACCACGCAATTAAATTTGCTACATTTTTGTTTCCATAAATTTTGGAACTTATGCAAGACACGAACGAATTAAAAACCACAAAACAACTGGTAAAGAAATTTAGAGAATTTCACATAGTGCCGAAACATCAAAACATATGCACGCACATAAATATGTAAGCATCTTGCAATGTAGATTTACCTGTTTTGACGAATTGGGGACCTCGAAGACTGCGGGAGCTTCTACATGCCTAACAAAATATGATATAACAAAATGAAAAGAAAATGGATAAAACATGATTTAGAAAAGGTTGAGCAGGAGAGGATCGGGACGTACGTATTGTTGATTCTTCTCCGATAAACTTCAAAAAATATAGCAGAAACTAAGCCAAAAACAGCTACCAGAATGGGGGCGACGAAGAGCGCCACCAACGACCATAGAAACCCCATTCGTTTGCAGAGTCGGACTGCGCATTGGGCAGCTATTGGTACTCCTTCCTAGGCCATTAGATTAAACAGTAGAAATAATATGGAACCGGAAACATAAGTAA
This sequence comes from Carya cathayensis, assembly GCA_011037825.1. Classification (NCBI taxonomy): domain Eukaryota; kingdom Viridiplantae; phylum Streptophyta; class Magnoliopsida; order Fagales; family Juglandaceae; genus Carya; species Carya cathayensis. The sequence goes on along the minus strand of QGSO01000732.1, from coordinate 154,266 downwards.
ATTAGCCCGTCTAGCTCAGTCGGTAGAGCGCAAGGCTCTTAACCTTGTGGTCGTGGGTTCGAGCCCCACGGTGGGCGTTTTTGAATTTAGATTCACAATTATTTCAGTTTTAGTTAACATGTCTCTCGATTTGTCTTAATTGAAAAGCTGTTTATAACGTCTAATTAATTCCTGTATTATCAGTCTTCATTGTGATGATGCTATATATGCAAAGCAGAGATTGCTTCGTGTAATTAAAATTAACTTGTTACTTTAATTTGAAACCGTAGGTTTTAGGTGTTAATGTAATTATTATTCTACGTCTACGTTTCGTCGTAGTAGTTATCAGGTTGTTTTGGACTAACAAATTAGAAATATTTTATTCTCAAATCTAGTACATATGTATAATATATTTAGTAAAATAAATAAATTTTAAAATCTTACCATCTAAATTATATGGACGAGATGTTCTACACACAGCCTTAATATAAATATAATAACTCAAAAAATTATGTAAGGAGTTATATAAATTGCATGACATTATAAATGTATAATAAGATGAGAGCGTTAGGGTCTTGCCAAAGATTAAAAAATAAATAGAGAACATTACATGTTAATTAACTTGATCATAATTAATTGGGACCGATAAATCTAAAGAAAAAATTATCCAGATGATTACAAGAACCCACTTCTCTCTCCGATTTTGAGATTATGTCATTTCTTAATATTTCCCTATGAATTCTATATATACAAGTTCCACCTACGTACATATCTACTACAACATTTTAGATTATACAAGAAAAGGCTCGATTAATTTTGTAAGATCCAACATTTTTTTTTTTTTACTGATCTCCATCAAAAGTTCAAAGAATTGATCTATATATACCGCTTTCACCACCACCACCCATTAATGTACTTGATCTTGTCGGGAAAAACATTAAAAGCCTATAATATAAACACTCACCCTTTACCATATTCCATATATATGATTTCTAATGATCTATACATAATGAGTTGAGGAAGTGCACAAATCGTTGTAAAAATCAAAGATCGCTAAATATATTATCATTGGCTTTAACTGCAAATTAAACCCTGCATTCTATTGAATTAAAATCCACAATCGATGAAAATTTCTTATTATATATAAATTTTTTGTGCCGTGCATGCATTAATGAATATTAATTCCTATTTGTATAGTATGTTATTCCTGTAAATGCAACTGTACGTACATGACTTCCTTTAAAGCTGATTTATTCAAGCTACCCCAGAATGGCAGAGATGAGCAAGATTCCTGTGAGAAAAAAGAAAAACAAAGTGGGTGGAATGGGGCCATCTCGTGGCATGATTAAGACCACGACAGAGGTGGGAACAAGAAAAAGAACAGTTTTACTTTTCCCTCACTTTTGTAGACCATAATTCCTGGGGTGGAGAAGCTGGCCCTTCACCTTACTCCATTTTCTGCTTTTTCCATCATGCCAAACAGCCTTTTCCCTCACAATTCTGATGACCATTATAATCATTATCATCGCATCCATCCATGCATCACACATCATGGCATGCATCATCCATTATAGAGCATAAGGTATTTGAGTTCACATATTAACCGGAAAGTATTTTTTTAACCTTTCGAGAAACTTGGCTTTATATAATCAGCAATTAAATTAATAACACCAGGGCATGCACGTGTTCTAAACCAATTACCGGGATGCATGTGGAGCTTCGACGTTTGAGTTCACGGGCTATACATCTCAGCACAAGTTACAAGAGAGCAGTACTGCCGGAGGGAAGGAGATTTGGATGGACCTGAAATTGCGAGATACCAGCAGTGCAAAGATTTCTTTCAAGTATTCATATGCAATTGGACTGTTCAGTTTTTACTGTCAACTTCATCATCAAATGGTAAACATATCTCTCACGCTTATAAAACAGTACACTAATCAAGCACTTCAATATTGCCAAGGGGTTTATCATGATGTTATATATGTTGTTGACACAAATACGATAGATTAACACTTACGTCTATGGCAACTGGACGGATCGAATCTGGTGCACCAAGATCCCGGATAGTGAAAAGTGTTCGAGTATATAGTAGTAATAGTACTCAAGTTGCTTTTGGGTTTTGATATATATAGCTATGTGCTATTGTTTGATAGAGAAAAATGGAAGAATATTGAAAAATAGAATATTTGATGATCAAGCAGAAATTAAGAGAAAATATGCTAATAAATAATCATTGATTTTCTCTAAGGAAAGGGTCAGAAAAATAACTATATATTTGTACGACTGTAATTCAAGAAAAGAATATAATAGAGTCCACGCCTGGATCTGTCACTTACCTCCACTTCAGACTCAGAACAGGTCAGTAACATGTGCCACACTGCAAATAAACAGATATATTAACATACAAGAGACTAGTTAATTCGCTAGAATAGATCAAAGTAGCATTTATTCATACTAAAATGCAGTTTCTTTGATCTTAAAGAGACAAATAAGAAGTGCAAGCTATTACAAGATCTCTAATAAATGAACCAATTCCCCGTCATAATCATAGTAAGAAAAATTCCAAAAGAAGTCAACCAGATTTTAGAAAATAAAAAAGCCTAGAATAATATGACATGACGTAGATGATGATGCTGTTGATGATAAAGACCGAAGACGTGGAGAAGAAGAAGAAGATAATGACGACGATGATGATGGGTTTAGAAAATTAAAAATTAAAAAAAGAAAAAATTGCCTAGTGAGCCATGGCCACAGGAGGCGCATAGCTAATGCTTCTTTGGTTGGGCATGGCGAGCATGGCAGTGTGGTCCAGAAAATCCTTGAGCGCAACCACAGACTGTAATATCGTCCTTAGATCATCGGCGCATGAGAACCCGAAGCAGCCCACTTGCCGAACCGCGTACACATAAAACGTTATGCAACCTTTTCTGAACTTAAACCTAGCCATCTCGCACCCGGTCAAGCCCCTGATAAGCCTCTTGTTCACTTGTCCGAGCGGTATCTCCGATGGCCAAACACGGTCTGTAGCCGTCTTCATGATCTCCGATTCGAAGACGAATAGAAGTACTTTGGATTTCTTGGTGCCGAGGCCTAGTGTGAGGGTGTGCCAGGCATGGTGTGCCAAGATCGTGAAGTTTGTGGGCAAAAAAGCAGTGGTGGAAGGAAAAGGGAGTTTATTGTTGTTGTTGGGTTTGGGGTTAGTTGGTGAAAAAGAAAGGAGCTGTAGAAGTTCAAGAGGCCTAGCCCTCCGGATCGTGAACGATTTCACAATGAACTGGCCGCCAAACCGGAGACCCTTTACGTCGGAGCTCGGCTTGAAAGAGAAATCTGAGTTTGGTTTTGTGGTTTGGTCATTTGGGTGCTGGTGCTTTTGCTTCTTGTTCTTGTTCTTTTCTTTTTGTTCCATGGTCTATCTGTTGGAGGGGTTTTGGTGGTGGGTTTTGTTTGTGTATCAGAACAAACCAATCTAAAGCTTTTGATGGAATACAAATGAGGGGTTTTTCTTTTTCTGTCTTCTTTTGAGAGAGAGAGAGAGATGTAGAAAGAGGGGTACGTAATTGACAACCACTTCACATAATATTGATTTTCTTGTTCTATTCCTTTTTTTATTAAGTTTATCTAGCTTGTCATGTTGTCAAAATGTATATGGTTCTTATTAGCTAGCGACGTCCTATTTTAAAAGTTGGCGTAGCTAGGTTGGTGTTCTTGAGTACATTCCCTTTTTCTTCGAGAAAAAAAAAAAAAATTCTTTTCCTTTCATCGGTCAATCAGTTTATGTATCACCCTTGTCTTGCACCTGATCAACACCAAAAAAATGCAAAAACACGCAGTCACCATGGATGTGCCGGGTGTTCCATTGATACAAAGTTTTGCTTGATCACAACCATCCATAGAGTTGATCATTGGACATCGTAGAGATTTTGCAATATGTTCACACTCACTTTTGTTTGGTTACACCCAACTGATCATTTCCAAAGCCAATGGTAGAAACTATTCAAAGCTGATACAGAACAAAGTAAATAAGCATTACATGTGCAGTTAGATGATTTTGAACTCGAAAATGATGATTGCCCTCTCAATATGGCATAATGCACACTAAGTGAGGATTTGGGACCACATTATGGTATCCCATATATAGGAAATTGATTTAATCAAGAAGTATCCTGTTTCCCGCAATCATAATTAAGGCCATTTTTTAAAGTCCTTGCATTGGACGGCATACACCAATGCAATATTTCAGTCACCTAGATTGAACCCATTTGCGTATAGCAACATATATAGATATTTTCTTACAAAGTCAAGCAACCAAGCATGCCAAGAAGAAAAAATATAGGATTTAGACTGTACATATATCATGCTATATATATATATATATATAATTTGATCTGTCTTAATGAATGGTTGGGATTGGCCCCATTCATGTACTCGTAACAGGCCGTTTGGTGAAGGTGTTTAGAATAAGATGTTTAAAAAATAATAAATAATAAATGTAACCTACAAATGGAGGAACGTCCAACAAGAAGTGGTTGCCTTTGGTACTTCTTTCTCATGTAACAGAGGGGAGAGAGAAGGCTGGCTTACCTCATTCGATGGACAACCCAAAAGTCTCCTCATCACAGTTGTTTCCTTCCAAAGGCGCCATTGCCTTTAATCATTCCACGGGCAAGAAGTTTCAGAGGTCCTGAGAAGACCAACCAAAAGCAATCATTCTAGCAAGAGGGGCCACTTGAATGGGCCTATCGAGCAAAAAATTCCTGGCTAGCCGGTTTTGTGTCCTTCTTGAAATATTTATTTTGCTTTTATTTATCATTATTTTTATAATAAAGCGATAAAGGTCGAGAGAATTTCGTTGCACATGTTGAACAAATAATTAGAGATAAAATAAAAAAGAGATCAACATATAATATACATAGTCGGCAAAGTGAATTCTCAGATTCCAATTATATATATATATATATATAGTGACTTTTACAGTTGAAAGCGACCGTATATATGCACTTGATGATCAAGGGTTTTCTTTACTTTTCTTTTAAGTTTTACCATTAATAATGCTTTCAAAAACTGTGAGATTGTTCAGACCTAAATCTTATATTTATAAGTTTGTCGGTTATCGCATGCAATTGATGAGAGGTAATTAATTGGCTAATATTAAGGGATCCAGCGCGACGTTTGCTCGGGTTCATTGAGAAGCCTAGCTATCATCATGCAGCATGCATGAGTAGTAAGCGTATGTCTAAATCAATCTAGTTAATTGACACCAAAGCTTCCAATAGTCATCAATTATATCTAAAACGATCGAAAGAAAAAAGAAAAAAAAAAAGTGGTATTCTTGCAGAAATATACAGCTAATAATCGTGTGAATTTGGCGATGAACAAGATCACCGTTTGTACCGGTCACAAAATATCGTGGCAGCGCATTAATTATGTGTCTGCAATTGCATTATAATAAGAAGGACGAATATAATGAATATTGTAGGCGCGGCCACGGGTCCCCCTAAATTTCAAAAATATAAAATGATGGGTCGCTCCCAAATTTCATTGTCAGTTGTACGTCTTGCCCCAAATTCGATAAAGCGAAATCACACAACATTACGAGTTTGATGTGCCTTAGTTCTATCAGATTCGTCTATAATTTCTAATTGGAAAATGCTGAACGTATTTATTAAAAATTTATTTTTTTACATGTCGATTATTGATAGGTTAAAAATCATCAAATTTAAAATTCAACATTTAAATTTTGAAATAAAACTAACAAAATTAGTCTAGTAAGTATATGTTGAACATTTAAAACTATTGAAAATACCAATATTTATTATCTGGTTAACAGATTATAACAGAAATTTTAATATTGAAAATACCAATATTATAACTGACAATTAAATTAGATTTCTAGCTTCGGCCATGATAACAAGTACATGGCGCAAGAAGAGTATATATGAGACTTGTTAGTTGAAGATATATAATATTAACTTGGCATTCGATCACCATTAAATGATCTGGACGTGGTCTGCATCAATCTATAGATAGCTAGCTATAAGCCATGATATTTTGATTAAAAATAAAGGGTGGGGGAGAATAAAGTAGAGCTAGGTGCATGCAAAACGACAACAATTTAACAAACTTCATGATAAGAGTACTAATTAATGTAGATGGGCGGGCGAGGCAAGTTTGATAGGCACGTTAATTAGATTTGCATGATTTTATCTTGATCGCTGTAGTAGTACTTGTCGCGAAATCATGAGTTACTTTATTTCTAACTTCTAAGTTAATCTTCTTCATGAGATGAGTAAGTCTTGTAGCCATCACCAATATTGATGAGAATGCATGTTTGAAACTTCCTATTTCAGGAGTACTGGAAAAATATTCATGCAAGGAATTATTATTCCCGCGGTGAAGTATAATTTATACTAGTATATTTGGGATTTTTCTGCTTGGTCGATCTTCTTCTATTAATTAATCAAAAATGTAGGCTCATTGATCGACATTTGGGTTCCGAACTTTTTTTTTTTACTTATAAGTGATTAAGGAAATGTTTTTTTAATGATGTTGTGAATTTTTTTAAAAATATATTTAAGAATATAAAAAAATGAATTGATAAAAATAAAATAAAAAATAAAAAAATTTGTTCTTGTTGGGACTGATCTCGTGCTACATCCTTTGTGGATCATGTAGCATTGCTCTTAATTAATATAATGTACTGTATTGGACTAGTCCCACCCAATTAGTTTTTAATACAAATTAAATTAGCAATATTCAGTCATATTATATATAATATGATAACCGGGTTTAGTATCACAAGTTTGGGCAACAGAAACTATAGAAGCCTCTCATGTCGTGGTTATTATCTTTCGTGGACAATGCAATGTACGTTACAGCTAAATATCCAACAATAGAAGAAATAAATAATTGAATGTCATTAGTTTCTCCAAGCTAGTATACATATATGGTTAGCTAGAGACGAGCTCTCAGTCAGCCTTACATGACCCGCATCCTGATCCTTTTCAATTCTTATGCAACGTATTTACATGTGCCATGGCCTGGACAATATCAACAAAAATAATATATATTAAAGTTTTGCTTATAACTTTTTCAGTCATGCATGCTTATAATCTGACATATTTTAAATTATGATTATTAATTTAAGGAGTAATAATTTAGACTTGTGAAATCAATTCAAATGTATATTACATCAATAGGCGTGTCATGATCGATTGAGATTAAAAGAATTAGAAAAATAATGTATTAATGTAATTTGTTTTGAATTCTTAAAAGATGATTGATAATTTACTATACCCGATTTCTTTTAATTAGAAAGGAAAAAAGAAAAGAAAAGATGAACAAGCATATAAGCAGGCTTACTTGGGTCAATGGAGGTGAGGACTGCAGTGTGGGAGAAATCACAGTTGTAAGGATGGCGACCAGACTTCTGATAGAAAGCATTCATAACGAAGGATGCGTGGGACCTAACATCGTTGGGTTGGAAGCAGGCTCCCCCAGCTTGTATGGGCCTGCAATCCACCCCTGAGCTACATACGTAGTCTATGTTTGACTGTAACGCTGCATTGCTTGCATCTCTTTTGGGCACGCACCACCTCCTAATGCCTGCGGGTGCTCGTCTATTACGACGACGAGGCTGCATGCATGTTACAGGACATAATTAAGATCGATCGTAAATGATACGACATTAATATACAATTTTACAGTACCAAAACAACGAGATCTGTTCAGCTGTGTAAAAGCTCGGGAACACTAGAAAAGTCTGAAAGAACTAAAAAGGAAGCCAACTTCATTTCCTCCAGAAATTCAGTAAGTTATTCTTATTCTTTTCTTTCCTTCCTTTACGAGACAAAACAAGTAGTGAATTATCATACCTGCGGCTGCGGCCGGTTGCGCATAATCCCAATGTCATAAATGGGAGTGAAATCTGGCCTGAACAGCCCCCAGTTCCTCTCAGCGGTCGGCCCGGGCTTAAGGTTTTCGTCGAACATGGAGAACAAGTAGGTCTCAAACCTTCGGTTGGGCATCAACGGTGTACCCCTGCGTGAGCTGACATGCCTTACTAAGTGCCCGTTAAACAACGCCGCATGCGTCGAGCTACAAGCCTCGTAGCCGTCGCAATTGGTGGGCCAACCTGTTTCTCCCACTACCAAGTTCACGTCCCCGAAACCGAGGGCCTTCGTGGCTGAGTGGATGGCGTCCATCATGCCGTCGAACATGTTGGTGTAGGTAATGCCGGTGTTCTTGTCGTGGATACCAGGGTTTCGCTTGAAGAGGGCGTAGTTCGCCATCTTCGGGGAGTAGGCGAAGTAGGGGTACGGGTTGACCATGAAGGGTGCCCCGGTTTCACGTAGAAACTTGAGCATGGGCGCAAATACGAGCCGGTCGTAGCCTCGCCTGAACCTGCCAGCACTCGGCGGCTCGGAGATTGAAAGTACTCCAAGAGAGTGAGGAGATGTGACCTGGTATCAAATGGAGAAGACAATACTTTGATATTAGAGCTTTGATCGCTCAAAAGTCGCACAAAACATATATGTACGTAGTGATCAGTTTCTATAAACTTATGATCAAATCAATCCTTCAAACCTTAATTGTCTTGATTCCGGCGAGAACAAGGGCCTGGTGGAGAGTCCTCATTGTGGGGACGAGGTGGCTGATGAGGTTCTTGTCCGCGGTGGCCATGATTTCATTGCCAACAGCTATATAATTAATCCTTGTCCTCGGGTGGAACGGGGCGATGTGGGTCGCCACCCACTGGCGGGCGTTGGCGAGGTTGGCGAGGGCGGGGATCTCCCCGTTGCCAACAGTCACGGTGACAGAGATGCCAGTGTTGGCAAAGGCCCTGAGGATGTCGGGGTTAGCGTCGAAGATTTTGATGCGGTCAATGATGGTCTGGGTCTTGAGGAAGTTGGCCACTTGGGCTGGTGGAGGAAGGTTGTTTCCCAGAGTTCCATAATTTATGCCGATGGAGTATGCGGTGGTGGAGAGGTGGAGGAGCAGGAGGAGGGGGAGCATGGGGTGAAAGATGGCCATGCTTTACGGGCGGGGAGCCTTGGAGATAAAACAAGTGCAGCAAGGAAGAGATTTGTGTTGTATATTTATATGTAGTGTGGCCAGGGAATTAGAAAGGAGATCGAGGGTGATAACGATTGCGTTAGCGTACAAGGCGCTTGGATAGCGATTACAAGTCGGGCTCCAGCTAACAAGAGTCGTATGCTTAATTAAGACTTGCGTTTAACACCAAGTCTTCTGGTGTCTGAACCTAATAATTACTCAAGTTGAAGTTTATGCGCGGATCACCTACACGGTACACGGATAAGACAGGAGTGATCGCTCGGTGTTTTAGCGCATCAAGCGGTACTTTCTAAATTTACGGATGGCAGCCTGCAGGTGCCAAATTTAGAGAGTCTGCCAGGTCCTTAGGTGATATGTCAAGAGGCATACATGCATGGGTTATTGAGTTTGGGCTCTGTTAAACTGAGTTTCATTTTTTTTTTTAACCAGAATTGGTTGGTTTTGTTAGAGTTCAATTTGGTTCTATGAACCTATCACATCCAAGAATATTAAAGGTGGGAAGAGGAGGTACCAATGTCCAAGTATTATTATGAATCAAGGCATTATATTCAAGGGCTATAGCATCGTACCATTCTGGGAACTTAGAGGTGGCAGAGAAACTGGATGGGTCATCGGGAACATCCACCATGGTGTTGGGGCAAGTTCGTCGCGGGTAGTGAATCGTGCCATCCCTGAGAATCCGTGGACGTGAGGAATTGGTTTGACTCTGAGTTATGATGGGTGATCTCGGAGGAATGAGTGTGGAGGAAGTTCTGCGTTGGATTGGCAAAGAATTAGGAGGATTAGAAGCTGGAGAAGAATGTGGAGAATCAGAGGAGGGGGAGATGACATCGGTGGCAAAGGAACTGAAAGAGGAATTAGGGTTACTCAAAGGAGAAGAGCCAGAGATCGGGATAGGTAAAGAGTGCAAAATGTGAGATAGACCTGGGCTTAGGCCTGGGACTGGGCCGACAATGGATCGGGTAAAGAGTGGAAGAGATAAATGGGTTTGGGCCAAGGAGGATGAGTTAGATGGAGGAGAGATGGGCTTTTTTTTTTTAAAAGGGGAAGGAGCTTTCATCAAAGGTTACATCCCAGGAAATGTAAAGCCTATTGGTGTTGGGTTCAAGACATTTGTAGCCTTTATGTGAGGTGTTGTAGCCCAAAAAGACACAGGAAATAGAGCGGAAGTTAAGTTTGTGTTTGCTGTAGGGCCTTAAATTGGGCCAACATTTGCACCCAAAAACCTTTAATGAGGAATAATTGGGATGTTTTTGATAAACCATGAAGTGAGGGGAGTTGTTATTAAGAATTTTTGAAGGAAACATATTAATTAAGTGGACCGAAGTTTCAAAAGCCTCAACCCAATAAGTGGTGGGTAGGGAGGAATGAGCGAGTAGAGCAAGCCTAGTTTCGACAATATGTCGATGCTTACGCTCTACTAGTCCATTTTGTTGATGGGCATATGGGCAAGATAATCGATGAGTGATGCCAAGTTTAGAACATATAGAAGTAATAGGTTTAAATTCGGCACCACCATCAGTTTGAAGGGTAATTAATTTACAATTAAAGAGTCTTTCAATGAAAGGTAAAAATTGAGAGAAGATAGATTGAACATCAGATTTCATTTTTAATGGAAAAAGCCATGTATAGCGAGTAAATTGATCTATGAAAGAAACCTAATAACGAAATCCACATTTTGAAGTAACTAGAGATGGGCCCCAGAGATCTGCACAGAGTAATTGCAAAGGCTTCGTGTAAGTGGACCGGCTGGGCCCATATGGAAGCTGGCAACTCTTTGCAAGTGGGCAGGTAGGATATTTGAAGGAAGAACCTCTGGAGGAAAGTGGCAAGCAGTGATCGTGCACAATTTTTGAGACCAATTGGAGAGAGGGATGACCCAATCTTTGATGCCAAGTGGGAAGCGTAGTCCGTTCACCAAGATGAGTGAAGGCGACGGATTTTATTGATAGAGGCCGTTACGAGTGGGACCAGTGAGAAGGGTTCTCCCGGTCTGAGAATCCTTCACAGAAAAGTGAGTTGCATGAAACTCAAAGAAACAAGAATTATGGATGCAAAATTGTAAGACAGAGATAAGGTTTTTGGAAATATTCGGAACATGGAGAAGATTTTTGAGAATAAAAGAAACAGAGTTGGAAGTAAAAGAGCTGTCACCAGTGTGTTGAATGGGAAGGCACGATCCATCACCTACGCGGATTGCATCCACACCAGAGTAGGGTTCACTATGAAGGTTAAGATTGGTGAGATCATGGGTAATATGGTGGGCGGCTCCTGAATCAGGATATCAATTTTGGTCAGAGTAGGAGGTAGAGGAAGTGTGGTTTGCAGAAAATGATTGAGGTGGATCCAGTTGGTATGAGTGGTCAAATATGTATCGGCACTGAAGAGCAATATGTCCTTGCTTATTGCAAACTTGGCAAGTGGGTCTTGGGCTACTAGGTGTTTGAGAATAGTTCCCTGAAGGACTAAAAGAGTGTTCACCACGATTCTGAGATCTACTAGTACCACCTCTTCCTCTGCCCTGTCGACCACCACGGAAATGACCTCTTCCTCGTTAATCACGACTGTTGTGATTAACAGAAGGCTCAACAAGAGATTTAGCAATGTTAGCAGTATGAGCAAGTCTATTTTCATGAATGAGCAGCAACTGATAAAGTTCTGATGAGGAAAGAGGGTCAGATCTTGTAGTGATAGAGGTCACAAATAGTTCATAGGCTGGTCCGAGACCAGTGAGAAGGTAGGAAACAAATTCTTTGTCTTGGAGAGGGTTACCAGTTGCAGCTAATGTATCAGCAAGTTTTCTAACTTTTGCAAAATAATCAGAGATGGATAGATCACCACCGAAGAGATTTGTAAGTTGATAGCGAACTTGGAATTCCTTTGCTTGTGAATGAGAGGCAAACATGGATTTCAAAGAGAGCCATAGTTCTCGTGCAGTTTTAGAGGAGGGGACTTGTCAAGAACATAATCTGAAAGTGATGAAAATAGAACACTAAGCACTAGCTGATCAGTTCTCATCCAAGCAAGATAGTTTGGGTTGATTTTGGGTAATGCATTGTCACTGGCAAGTAGAAGCTGTATTGGACAACGTCAGGTTCCATCAATGTATCCATAGAGGTCCTGATCTCAAAGATATGCAGAGATTTGAACACTCCAGAGTAAGTAATTTTCAGTGGTGAGTTTAGTAGTGACAACGTGAGAGAAAGAAGAAAGGATAGATGAGTGTGAAGAAGAAGATGAGGGCGTAGCCATGGATCACGAGACTGCTAGTCAAGCAGCTCTGATACCATGTTAGAGCCACTTCTTTTCTAAATTTTCAAGTTGTATTGATAGTGTGATGCAGTGTATATTTATACACTTTACAAAGGAATCATTCTGTTACAATAGAATAATAAAATGAATAACAGAAAAGGAAAATTATATTCTAGAATATTCTATGACAATTTTGGAATAGTAGGTGCTATGCTAATAGGTTTCGTTTGGACTTTGTTTCTTGGTTGTTAGTCAAAGGCTATCAAGCCCAGGCTTGCACATGTAATGGTGAATGAGATTCTGGGATGCGTCCAACTTGCATCATTGGAATTAGTTGTGTTTTGAACAGCCGTTTGATCCTCTATGTCATCACACTAAGGGTAGGTTTGAGACCTCAAATGATACACAAAATTTTAATCTAATTTTATTTTATCTCATCTCATCTTATTCTCACATATGATTCAAATACAAAATTTTCAAATTAATCATTACAACATTTTTAAACTTTCAAATTAAAAATAAAAGATAATTACAACTTTTTCAAATATTCAAACAAAAATACTATTATAAAATTATATTCTTATAATATTTTAACTTTATAATATTTGTTATTCAACTTTTTCTATCTTATTTTCCAAAATTTTAAAAATATTCAACTCAAGCTATCTTATTACTATTCACAAACTATCTTATTGTTATTCACAAAATTTTCATCTCATCTCACTCCACAAACTTGTCCTAAGAGTCAAAATGGTCTCACACTTGGGGTGAAAGTCGGGTGGGATGAGCTAAACATGCTGCTTAAACTCTCAGCTCCTTCAGAGTGGCTCTAGATGAAGTATTTTCAAACAAACAGTTTTCCATTCATTTCCTCTTATCTTTGTAGATCAACCAGGAAATTGAAGCGTATGTGTATTGAGACTCATTATAGGTGATACTTGTATTTCAAGGGTAATGTTTAGTTACATATCTAAGACGTGAAAGTCCTATAGAAACCCTTTTTTTATTTAAAAAAAAAAAAAGAACCATCGTTGAAAAGTTAGTTTTTGCAACAACTGGCAGATTTGTAAAGACATTAATATACGACACTTAGAGCATTGGCAATGGCCTAGCCATTGTCAAGTCCAAAGTTTAGCTAGAATTTCTTCTTTTAGCTATACAATCAAGTTTTAGCTAGATGAGTCCACATTGGACTAGTTATCTTAAAGGTAAAATAATAATATTATATTATATATTTTAATAATATTAATTTTTTTTTTATATTTTACAAATACACTTTCTGAAACAAAGCAATATATATTTTATCAATTATATATACAAATACACTTCCCGAAGCAGATACAAATATACAGCAAATACACTTCCTGAAGCAGGTTTAAAAAGCAGATGGTAATACATTTAGCCTAATAAATTCAATTTATTAGAGTGTAATGTAACATAAAAATCAAATAATCAACTAATTGCATGTACCTGGAAGAATTGATTCCATATGCTAGACTTCCCAAGGCTCAAAGGATGTTCCTCATGGGTTATTCAGAAAACCCAAACCTCTAGAGAATATTAAAGTTAATGGAACCAACAAAAAACACCACATCAAGTTTTTATTATTTTTCTTATTTTCCTTAACACCAAATTTTCATAATGTGTAAAGGTATTGACCATGAGACTTTTTTTTTTTTTTTGAAGATCGAGTATTGACCATGAGATATAACATGATAAACATTGAAAGAAACAAAAAAGAGTAGTAGAAGATTATTTTTTTATCAGAAGAAAAGTTTAGTAGAAGATTATACAGGCATCACTTGACATTCAGGTTTTAGAATTTGAGGCATGAAAAGGACAAGTGTTTATTTTTTGATAGGTTCAAGGAAAGGGCAGTTGTCAAGATGCACAAGGAAGGAAGTCTAATTGAAGAAAATTCTCATCCCTTCCCCTGCTACTTCTAAGAACTGACCACATAATTAAAAACCAAAGATGAGGCCCATTATTTTTAAACTTCTAGCTCATACCATGTAAATGAAGAGGAATAATATGAACATTTTTAATCCAGTATATTATATCTTTTCCATAAGCAAGAACAAGCATAAGAATCAAGAGGTCATTTTACATATTTGCGCAATTATATACATTATAACATTGCCAACATAATATTGAGCAACACATGGCAGCAACACAGTTCACAAATAGTCTATGCATTCCACAAAAAATATACTTCAAGATAATATCCACTTCACAAATAGTACAAAAGATAGTATTCAGTTCACAAAACAGTCCACAAACAGGATACAAAAGATAATATCTAGTTCAATTTCTACTACAAAATATAATATCCAATTGTTGCCTCAACAAAAGATAATATTCAAATTCAAGGAAGTCACCTTTCCTTTAACTATTGATATACCATGCAACAAACAAATACCTGGTCGTGCTTAGCACTTAAAAAATAACGCCTCAAACTTCTCCAGAAACTTTTGAGTATAGCCCTCCTTTAATGGATGCAGCATCTTGACAGCCACTTCATGATACTCCTCAAAATCTTGACCCAATTGGTGATGAGTTGCTAAGAAAACATCTTCAAAGGGGCCCCGCCCAATCCTATGCTTAAGTTTCAGAAAGGAAGGATCAATCCATGGACCAATCTGAGTTGGTGTGGCTTTGACAGTTCTAAGGTGGTCAGGGTCTCCACTGATAAAGCTAAAACTTGGAAAAGCATGTTTTAGTCTTATTATTATGAAAAATATGTCTTGTTTAAAAACAGAGTCATGCAACATATATATAAAAAAAATACAACATCTTATTTCAAAATTTGAAAAACATAAATATTGTGAGACCAGTGATACTTCTACTTCCACAGATGTGGTGGAAATCGAGAGAAGAGGCTTCTCCCCTACTTTTTGATTCCTAGCCTGCAAAATAAACAAAAACATTACCAAGAATATAGAAGCTCTCGCCCTTTAAGATGTGTAACATGATGCATATTGGAAACTACTCCCCAAGACTGTAGTCAGTGAGAAAGTTATTCCAAAAATCATGACCAAAACCTTCTCTCTCTCCCTTCACACACAAATAAAACACTATCATCTCCATCACATGCTAGAACCAAACAACATTTACTAACAACAATAAGTCTACCTACTCAAGATTGCAAAGTCAATAAAGTGACTTGATTTTACTTATAAAACTCGATTCATATATGTTCTGAAAAAGAAATGATATAACAATAAAGATAAAGAAATAAACAAATGTACCTGCAATATGAGCATAACAACTGCAAAGATAACCTTTGCAACCTCTGTTAAAAAATTAACACTGATTGGGCTAAACTTGAAACCTCCCATCCACATTGGACATATAAACCATAATAGGCTGCAGGAAAAAAAGAGCATAAAACATTTCAGATCATCTAGAACTAAAGACAGAACTTCATGAAGGAATCATAACAAAGTCGCGGCATTCAATTAACAACCTGGACCAAGATCTCACATGTAATTTGACTTGTGAACATGGATGGGCAACTTGTCTCCCATTTTCGTAAAAATTTTACAGATTTGGTAACCATAGAGAGATAACCCAGACGCACCGAAAATGCCATGGAAATTAGAAATAATATCAATCAGGTTGAGTTAAAAAACTATATCTATTTCTTAAAATTAATTGCAAATCCCTTTCGAATAACTAAACCAAAAGGTAAATAAATAGGTCGGTCTAGAAAGCAGACCACCAAATATGAAAATCCGCCATTGATGATCCAAGAGATTACCTCAAAAACATAAGAAGAATTTCACACCATAAGAACTCAAGATAACACGGTCACATTTTTCAAATAAACCATTAGCCATTAAAATTATATATAACACGAGCAACCCAATAAAATTCAATCAAGATTACTTCATCAAACAGCAAGATTCGATTAATAAAAGGAATCCGAGATAAGATCTCGAGAATAAAACTAAATCAAACCTGCTTACCACATTGGTATTCACCGAGAGAGTCTAGAGAGAGAAACGGAAAAATCAGAGGTTGCTGGAGGTTCAGGGATGAGAAAACAACGAGAAAAGAAACGGAAATTTTGGGTTTTCACTTCTCGGAAATGAAAATAGAAGAGTGAGGAAGAAATACTTACTTTGGAGAGCACGAAGACGACGGCAACAGCTGGAAAAGGCGAAGGGCTAAAGAAAAGAGCTTGCGGGTTGAAGAAGAAATGGGTGACGGAGAGAAGGGGATGGAGACAGAGAAAGGTTTCGGAAAAAGGAAAGAAAAGAAAGAGGCAGAAGCATTTCGGGAGAAAGAAAGAAAAGAAAGAGAAATAGAGTGTTTTGGGGACAAAAATAATAAAAAACGGAGGGACTGAGAGAGCAAGAGGTACTTCATAAATGATAAAATATTATTTTGCTCTTTGTACAGTTGCTAGCCAAACATGAAGAGCTGCTAAGAATTATTGTAACAATTATGTCAAGTTTTTTACTTTTAGCCAGGTCATTATAGATGAATTTATTTAGATTTATTTTTATTTTAGACTTACATTAAATAATGACGAGATTATTGTTAATGCTTTTACTTAGCTATCTTTGCAACTAGTATGGGCCGGAATTTGAGTTCTTTTTTGGCATGAGGTCATCCGGAACGCAGAGTTTTAACTGGTATGATCTGCAGATGTCTCAACATATACAGTGTCAACATTAAGGTTACTGCACCAATGGATAACTTCCCAGAGAACAATAAGTACGAAGGTTCCGAACAGTCACTGCAACAAAATCCCCACGTGGCTGAAATGCAAGCCTAAGATGCGTTTACCGAGGACGACAGAGCTAAAAAGCTGAGCAAATTTGTTTTATATCCAGATTTCGAAATTCAAACTCCAAGAGCCTTTTTGTTTACGTGCATGGTTTTCAAGCTGAACGTTGGAATTTCAATTTTCCCAACTACATCCGCAGGTATTTCGTCAAGCGTTGAGTATTATAAGAACGAAGAAAAACTCGTTGCAAATAACTTCATCAAGAAAAAAAGTGTCGTGAGAATTAATACACCATCTACGTACTGATCTACTTCTCTCGGGATTATATCTGGTCATCCCCCTTGGTCGGAGTCCTCTCTCTCTCTCTCTCTCAAATTCCTCATATATATTCAAGTACTAAAATGTTGCGGAGATACGGTACGTCCTGTATACAATAAACATCTACTGGTATCAGATTCAGATACAGAATCCGATAATAGCGAGCATACGAATTCTCAGTCATTATTGAAGCAAACTAAAGGGGAAAGAGACATTGGAAAGGAATGCCATAAAAGCAAGAAAAATAAGAAGCAGAAATATGTTGACGGAGAAATTGCAGCCGAAAAGTGATCAAAGCGTTTAAAAAAGATCCAGGTTTAGAGATGCTATTTAAATTTCGAGATCCAGGTTTAGAGATGCTAAAATTCCTCTACATGCAGATCGAATCATGATATGAAGTACTGAAGCACGATATAATATTGTTTTGTAATTAATGCAGATTCAGTGGTCGAGCATGCAAAAAGGTATGAACAATATATTATATATGAAACAAGTTCCAATCCCGACAAGAACTCGTACTGGGATTTCAGATATTAATCCTTTCATCACATGGCGGGGATTAGCGAAATCCATGCAGAAGATATAGGGGGGGGCAGCCCCTGCAGCGCATTATCTACCCATGTTCTTGTAAACAAGTGGGACGAGTGGAGGATTGGTACAGAAGAGGAAAGCAGCAAGCCATGCATTGTCAAGTATATATTATTAATCCTAAGAAAGCCGAGGAAATCATCTGAGGCGTGGAAGAGGTGCACAGGTACTTGCACTTGTCATGTTCAGCTGGCTAGCTAGCTAGCTAAGCTCTGGCTGTATCTGACCCAGCAGGTTACCGTGCATGCTTTTCATGTTGATCATCACGTAATGCTTTGGCCACCGCTGGCCTCTTGTTTTTTTTTTTTTTTTTTTTTTTCTTAATGATTAAGAAAAAAATTTTTATTATTATTATTATAAAGTTTTTATATTTTTTTAAAATGTTTAAAAATATTAAAAGAAAAATTTTTAAAAAAAATTTTGTTTTGCCTAGCAGTGGCTCCCAGCCACCAGCAGTGCCTGTAACACCGCTCCTATAAGAGCATCCCCACTGGGTTCCCTATCTCCATCCCTATAATTTAACTCAAATATTCATTTCCTCAAATTTTTTCCTAAAATTTGTTTATCTTCTAAAAACCTCCTACATCCATTCCCCATCCCTATCTCTATTCTTTTAAATAATATTTCTCTAATCTTTTTTTATTACTTCTTTCTCTCTCTTCCATTTACAATCTTAACTACTAACTATTTTGTCTTATTATCTTTTTTTTCAAATATCATTTTCTACTAAATATTTATTGGAGATTTTGACGATCCAATACAATATTTTATATTTAAATTGAAATTCGAATTATAAAAATCAGCTATTTTTTTTAATTAGTGCATTTTGTAACGTGATGGAAAATTTAATTAAAAGAATACTCAATATCTCTAATGAAAAACCGTAATTTCACGTATTGATGATAAAATTTATTAATTTTATTAAACGGTAATATTTTCTGTCTTTTCTCCAACGGTAATATTTTTTGTCTTTTTTCAAACGGTAATATTTTTTGTTTTTTCTCCAACGGTAACTTTTTTTGTCTTCTCTCCAACGGTAACATTTTCTTGAATTCTCTCTAACGGTAACATTTTTACTCCTTTATAAATACGCAAACTCAAGCCTCATTTCCTCCATAGAACCAAACAGAAATTGTATCATTTGATCTCCTACTCCTTTCATCAAATGGCTCGTACTTTCTTTCGCAAATTATTGACATACGTTTCCTCTGAAGATGATAGCGATGTTCAAAGCATGGAGGCGGATGGACAGTCATCCAGACGACGTGGCAATAGCCAACGTCGTAAGTTTATTCGGCGTGATCATACTCAGGGACACGAGCGCCTATTTCGTGATTATTTTGCTGAAAATCCAGTATATCCCTCGAATCTATTTCGAAGGAGATTTCGGATGAGTCGTCCCCTATTTCTTCGTATTCTAAATGAAGTAGAGTCTTACGAGCCGTACTTCGTCCAAAGAAGAGATAATGCCGGCCGACTCGGTTTATCTTCTATGCAAAAAATCACCGCAGCACTTAGAATGCTGGCGTATGGAGTTACTGGAGATTTTATGGATGAATACATACGTATTGGTGAAAGCACCGCAATGGAGAGCCTCAAAAAATTTACTGAGACAGTAGTAAGTGTTTTTGGAGAAGAATATCTAAGGTCGCCAACTGCTAATGATATAGCCCGATTGCTTGCGGTTGGTGAACAACGGGGATTCCCAGGAATGCTAGGAAGCATTGATTGCATGCATTGGAAGTGGAAAAATTGTCCCTCGGCTTGGAAAGGTATGTACTCCGGCCACATCCGTGAACCAACTATTATTTTAGAAGCAGTTGCTTCATATGATCTCTGGATATGGCATGCATTTTTTGGTATGCCCGGTTCACATAACGATATTAATGTGCTAGAGAGATCTTTTATTTTTACGGAACTTGCCCAAGGGCGTGCTCCTCAAGTCAATTACGCTATCAATGGTAACGACTATACGATGGGCTATTACCTTGCGGACGGTATTTATCCCAAGTGGCGAACTATACGATCGACTAATCGAATCAACAATCAGAAAAGTCCCAAACAGATGTATGTGAATAATTTCTCACAATCTCACAATTACAGTGAACCAAAATCTTGACAATCAGTGTGCACAGAGATACCAAAACATCAACCAAGAAAATGCACAGAGATACCAAAACAAGAACATCGAAAATGCACAGAGATACTTCAACAACATCCTCTAGATTTCGCAAGGTATTCAATGGCAATAAGTGAACAATAATACGATTCAAATGGGGAGATAAACGATTCCATCAAATAAATCCTCAAAAAAACAGAATCATGATCAAAGGATTCGGACCGAGGACCACATGTGTTATTTGGACATTGCAGCAAAAAATCCCAAAAATGCAAACTATCGATCGAGATTCAAACCCACGAAATACTATTCAGACCAAGATCTAGATCATGAAAATTAAACATCAATTCGAAGAAGATCCCTCACAGACTTGAGGAGAAGAGAAATCGGTCATGGCGTCGTCGCCAATCTCAACAGAAAACCCCAAATAGAGAACCACAAAAATAATCGAAGCAGAAACCACAAATAAACCAAACGGAAACTTACAATCCTGGAGAGAAACCGTACCGATGGAGATGCGAACAGAAAAAGGGGGCCAACCGACGGAGAAGAAGACGCGGGGGAAGGGGAAACCGATTGGGGTTTGTTGGGGATGGGGACGCACAGTAGATTCGCAAAAATTGGGATATATTGTACAGATCGTAAACGGCAACCGCATAATGGGGAACCGGATGGAGTAGGGTATTTCAGCTAAACCGTAAAATTTTTCCTAAAATTTGAGGATATGAGAGATATGGGGAACCGAATGGGGGTGCTCTAATATCCCACCACCATCTTAATAATCATTTGCAAACAGGTTTTCATATATAATGTGGAGGTGCAGACGAAGAGTAGGTAAAAATTACAATACATAAATTTTTTTTTATATAAATATTACCTATTTGGTTTCGTCTTTAATATTTTGAAGATTGCTGATATATATATGGAGGCTTTTTTCGTTTGTCCAAATCGAACAAATAGATCACTGTAATTTGTCCGACCATATTACAGGCCGAGGGAGGTTGACATAGATGCCAACGGGCGGAAATCATCAATCAATTACGCGGTTCAATCGGAGCCTCAAATTAAGATCAGTATGTTCCTCGGTCTGGTTTTTCTGTAACAAACTTTGTGTTTTCTTTTAAGAAGGACCAATTTATGGCAGCATATATTAGAACCAAAACCTTCAATCACAGGAGCTTCAGAACAGTGTCTGCTCAAGGCAGGGCCTTTTGGACCCACTTCTATAAAGTAAGTTCAAGTCTCATGCTCGAAAGAATATAAACACTCAATTTCACAACTATATATCAACAAATTAAATCAATTTTTTCAAATTACGAATTCTTTTTTAATGAATATTGTCAAATATTGGAGTGCTCCCTAACATAATCCATTGAAATAACACACACCCTTGACCCTAGTCCCTAGAAAACGTTCGACAGTTCATTATTTTACGCCGTTCGTCCTTTCTACAATTCTACGGGAGAGATGTTGCTAATCACAATTTACTTCCTAGTGTTCTCTGTGTCTGTTTGGATCTCAAAGAGTAGCCTTAAATAACTAAAGAAGAATAAATGGCCCATGGCCATGCACCATGAGCTGTGTTTTCAACGTCTTATATTTACATTTAATGCCCGTTATAATGACACAAGCCAGATAGCAAATTTAAATTTTCATGAGTATGATTGACTCTAAAAATAAAAAATTACGGATGTATGTGACGCAGATCCACATGCGGTAATGTGACCATTTAATGAAAGACTACGTAAGACGACCGAAAAAGAAATGTAACCAAATCCAAATAAATAGCCGAGTCAGCTGTAGAAAGTAATATAAGCATCAGAAGCTACCATATTATTCAATTATGAAAAATGTATCATTCACGTAACCATTTGAACATTGGGAAAGAAATATAAGTACTAGAGATTCTGAGGAGAAAAGATATAGAACAAAAGGGAACAATATATGGTAAACAAAATTCCCTAGGCCCACAAAAAATAAGAGGCAAGGAATACATTGAATTATTATTATTATTTTTTAAAATAAAAAAATAAAAAAAAAAAGGCAAATACAAGAGCAGCATGCACCGTGTTCAAGCCACATTCCACCCAATTAATCGGCGGTCGGCTGTTGCTGATGTTAATAGAGAACCAGCACCGCTTTCCAAAACTCCTATAACCTTGGATTTGCACCATAACCGGGAAAAAAAAAAAAAAAAAAAAGGAATATCTCCGCCAGCATATGGCTTATTGCTGCTATAATTTAATGATTGAAACCCGCCCCTCGTCCAGGTCGCAGGCACTTATTTAGTATTAGGGGAGAAAGAAATGTAAATAGAAAGCCGCCATAAAATTTTCCTCTTGAAAGGAACTCTCATCTCCAAGGCCAGACTCTATACATCTCAAGCAGTCCTAAAGATAGTGCCTCCGCCGCTGTTCCGCCTTCCGCCTCCAGTTATTATCACTCTTTACGGGCTTCAACAGTCGCTCCACTTCCATTTCAGATTGAAGCAAAGACTGCAGCCTCTTCAAGTGTTCACTGCACTGCTTATGGTCGAGAAAATTAGTCCTGCCATTATTCTGTTCATCCTGTCTCTGGTAGGGCGACTGCCACTTAGCCAGCAGATATGCGAGGGATCTCCATGGAGGAAGCGGCATTGAGTTCTGCTTGAGAGAAGACCTGGCAGCTTCAACCATAATTTGAAGAAACTGTTCCAGCCTGGTCAAGGAGCCCACGTAAATGACTGGAAGAGAATTCAATATTCTATCATATGATTCAACAGCTCTAGCTATCTCAAAGTGACTTCGGAAATCAATATCAATGATCAAACGCTCAGAGGTTCCACTGCTGTTGTAGTTGACCACATCAATGTATTCATGATCCCCTGCCATATTATTAACACAGAGAAAACATCAAAGATGGTCAATGCTACTTAGCATCGACATAAGTACTCACATGATTATATGCCACTGAAAGACAGTCTGTATCAAGGGAACCTTCTAGACCATCCATATTAAACAAGAGGGCACTAACTGTACAAGCACATGACCCCGCTTTAATTTACGAGACATAGCAAATTAAAAATGATTCAATAAAGAAAAAAAAAAGAAAATGATATTTACAATTAGGATGTACAAATCTAGCGTGGAAATTTTAATTTTTAAATAATAAATCACACCTTTTTTCAAAAAGAGTGCACGAACTTCCACATCCTAAGAATGTATCTAGGATTACAAAAAAAAAAAAGTATGCATTGCATAGCAAAAGCTGTGATCTACAAATGGATGCAATTTTTTATTTCAGAAAATAGATTCCAACTCCAACTTGCATGCATGTGGGTGGCGTGTGACAGAAATATGGTTGTACAAACTCCAGAATGTAAAATTTCGATCATATGCAATTAAAACAAAAATTCCTTTCCTTTCCCTCTAGATCTTTTAAATATATTTTCTTTTGATTAAGAGAATTTTATTGTGCAGAGGCAAGATTAGTGGTTTAAAAGTTCAATAAAGCATACCTCCAGGGACCTTGCCACTACCCTGCCATTTAGTTGCACATACAGCAGCATCGTAGCCAGAACGTCTCAGAAGCTTAACCAGGGAAAACCTGATGCAGCTGGCATTGCATGCACCCGGCTTGATGAAATGAAGGTCGGTCTCATTGATGGATAATATAAGAGAATTAACCACTGATAGCAAGTCGCTCTCATACTGAGCCACTGAGATTTTACAAAACTGTGGCATGACAGATAATCAGAAAAATACTAGCACTTTCAGACTGATAACAGTTGCTAATTCTTTTCAAAAGAGAAAAATCGAACAGAAGTGGGTTGAGTTATATACTTAAAACACAATGGAGTGGACCTATTTACGAGAAAATCGTAAGTGAAAAACAGTACTACACCTGGTCCTTAATAGAAAAGAACCACAGATATGAGCAAGTATGAACTATCAATATATATGTCGCAATAAACAAACGACTTATACTTGTAAAATTAAAAGAAGGCCCGAGAGTCCGATCGGAGCTAACAAAACAACAGCCAGCTTAAGGATCCATACATGTTAAAAGCACGTCCCCAAATTACAACTCAACTGTAGTTAGATATAAATCAATCATTTCCTTTCACAATGGGAAAGGAAAAAAATATGTTTCAAAACAGATGAAAACAGCCGTAAAGGAGCATTTCATCAAAAAGAAATTCCTTGCACTTAGTAAGAACCCAAAAAAACATGAAGGATAAAAATGTTAAAAACTGAATGATGATAGCTAGAAATATAATCGCAATAAATATTGACTGACTCTGACAAACAACATTGTGGGATGCCTTTTTCTTTCTATTTCTTTTTTAAATCTTAATTAAGTAATCATAATAGCAATCGCCTTCCCATCACTGAATTAACAAAATGTCCTAGTTCGAAGGAAGGACCCCTAAGTTTAAAGAAACTATCAATTATCAAAGCCTTGCGTCATAAATGCACGTTTAGCCAATTCTGAAAACTCAATATGAGCAGAATTGCCTGTAATTAATTACTCGGGATTTCGACTATCCTTTCACATATCAATGAAAGTCCCATGTAAAAGTAAATAACAAAACTTGGGTAACTTTAACAGGTTGGGCAAATGAAATTTTATTCAGAAGATTACCGGAATCTTCTCGGCGAGGTGGGCGAGATCGGGTAAAGCGGAATCGCTGTCACTGCTACATCGAGATTCTGCCCCACCACTCCCATTCTCCAAGAAATCGCTAACCATGAGAGCCAAATCATGCTCGCTCTCGTGGCTGAGAGCTCCTCCGATCTGGCCCACACCTCCGCCCACACCTCCACCACCGCCCATCATCAACCAATCCACGGTTGCCACGCACACCCGACAGTCCATGCCAGCACCGGCCACGGAGTCGTTTCGATCGAGCCCAGCCGCCCTCCTTCACTACCGCCGGATCACAATTGCAACGACTCCTCCTCCCCCTCGCTATACGTGATGACTGCCATCATCACCAACGCTAGAACATGCGGTACACCAAATAATTTCACGAAACCCTAGGTTGAAGAAGCTCTATAATTCAGGAAAAAAAACATACAGAAATAGATACCAATAGAAATCGTATACTTTGTATGCATTCAGAATAGAAACGTTTTCGCTTTATATGTATTGTGGCGTTGAATCTATATTCGTTTCCGTTTTCCAATATTGATCGAAAAAGGGAGAATTATTGCGATAGGAGGGGAAAAGAGAAAACACGTCTCTCCGTGGCTGCTGCTGCGTCTTGTGCAGAAACCCAAAAAGGATGGAAAATGGAGGGCGAAAGAAAACAACTGGAATTGGAATTCATATAATGAAAGTGGGAAGCGAACAAAATGTCGGAACTACCCTCTGTTTGTGTCTTCTGGCATGGACCACGTAAAGTGCCTCCGGACTGGACTGTGGCTTATCCGAAAATTTAGGCGAAATGGATAAGGAAAATTTATTGCATTATGCATTATTTGTTATTCCTATTTTACGCCATATTCTAAAAATACCTGATATTTATTGTAGATAAAGAGGACGGATATTGAACATGGACGGGAAATAGATGGATATTCGTTTTTTACCTAAAATATGCTTTCTGGATTTTTTGTTTTCCGAAACTGAAATACTCTCTTATCTCTTATAATTCTCCCTCTCTCTCTCTCTCGATTGCTTTTTTTGGGAACATTTTTTTGCGGGTTTAGGAAATTGTTGCCACAAACTTAAAACAAAAGCTCTTTTGCTTTTTTAGACATATTTGGATTGCTGTGGTAGGTTTAAAAAGTGTGATAAAATAATTTAAAATATTTAAATGATAAAATTTATCCATTTGGTAGTTTTATATTAAAATATTTCTAAACTAAGAAAATACAGAAAATTACGTTTCAATAAAAGTATCAAAGTGGTGTTTTTCGTCAAATGCACTTCAGAAAAAATAGTCTATATTTTACCATGTTATGTATATTACAAAATGACCCTCATCATTTTAACACAATGACAATTTTGTCCATCTATATTTTTCATTATTCTCGTATAATCTACTCAAACCTTTACCTATCAATATTTTTTATTCTCTCCTATCACTTATGCATCGTTGAAAAGATTTTCTTTTTTATTATGATTACTGAAAAATCTATTAGACTATTTTTGTTATTATTTTATTATAATATTTGATTTTTATCAAGTATATGCCCTTTTATGTCATTTATATCTTAAAAAATACTTTTTAAATTTGTTTCAAAACAAATTTAATATGTTTGAAAGTGCTTTAAACATACGGATCCCAAATAATAAATAACTTTTTAATAATATAGCTTATTACGTTAAGCTCTAAGCTATAAGCCTTAAGTTAAAAGTAATATTTTATACCACAACTCCAAACATGCACTTACTCAACTATATAAATATATAGAGCTTTGCTATTCATAAGTCTCATATACCACACACCATACAATTTAAAAAAAAAAATTATTTACTTTTATTATTCTTAAAATAATTAAATTCTTATACTAATCATCTATATACCACACATTTAGTAAGAGACAAAAATTAAAAAATAACAAAAAGAGTAGTGTGTGGTTTTTTAGGCTTATGAATATAATTTTTCAAATATATATTATATTTAAGAGTTTTGTTATATACAGTCATTTTTACGTATTTTTTATAGATTTCACTGTTATGATTAACTAAAACAATTATTTTATAAAGTGACGCGACCAATCGCATTAGTAAAATACGTAATGAATATATAAAAATAACTATACATAAAATTTTTATATATTTAATTACTACAATGATAAATATTTATGTCCTTGAGCTTAACTGTTTACTTTTAAACTAATTATTGACTTTTTAAAAATATACCATAATGATTTTTAAGCAATGCTATAAATAAGCGTTTAACCTTTTCTTTCCCCCTCGCTGGTTAGCTTTAAAATCTCTAAATTAAAAATAAGAACCCCCAAAAAGACAACGAAAAGTTGTTAGTATAACAAACGAAACAAAAAGGGAAAATCGAGGAAGCAAATTACTATAAAGTCTCGTTTGATACACAATTTAAATAATATAAGATATTTTAAATAGTAGTAAAATTTTTAAGTTTAGATGAGATAAAATACCTTGTAAAAAAATATATATGTTTAGATAGTATGATGAAATGAGATCATTTTTAATTTTTTAAGATTTGAAAAAAGTGTAAGTCTCACTATTTTATAAAGAGATGAACTGTACACTGTTTATGTCAATTTTGTACTGTTGATCATGTACTGTTTATATCAGTTTTGTACTATTCATATACTGTTTATTATCAATTTTCACTAATCAATACTATTTTTTTAAATGGATATTTTTAAATTTTAGATATAAAATTTACTGTATTTAGATAGAAAAAATTATTGTACGGTACAGATTAGATAAAAATCCGGTAACCAAACTGAGCCTAAGGGTAATGAGGAAAATCGTTGGAGGAAAGCTATGAATAGAAGTGAGAATATTAGAAAAAATAAATAAAGATTATTTACATTTTGATTTATTTTGAGCCTAGTTTGTTTTCACAATTATTCTTACCTCGTCTCATCTAATCATTACAAATTTTTTAAGTTTTCATGCAAAATAAAATAAATAATTCAATTTTTTCAAATAATAAAATAAGAATAATATTAAAAATATATATTCTAACAATATTTTATTCAACTTTTATCTTAACTCATATAATTTCATTTCATTCCATAAGTGAAAATAAACCAGACTCGGCAGAAGATTATTAATGTTAAATTTAAATATTCTCAACTAAATATAAAGAAAAGTACTCAAAAAGACAGGAACAGCAAAAGCGTAATAATCTTTATATGGGAATGGAAACATATGACTACAAATATGACAATATTGTCTCTTACCAACCAATTAATAAATCATCTATCAAAATTTCGGAAAAGTTCAGCTAAATGATTAAGAAAGATGTATTTTTTCTTCTGAATATATTATTTTCAATTATACCAATTAATGTGTTAGATGATTTTTTGATTAGGATTGACTTGTTATTGAACAAAGAATAAGAAATAATGTTGTTAAATGACTCTATTAATTTAGTTGGCTGTTAAGAATGGAAAAATCTGAGAACTGGGTCATAAGGCAAATGTAATGTTGATTTCAAAAGGCAACAAAAGTGTAATTGGCTTGGGGTCCAAGGCATTACAACTTGAAGGAAACGTAGAGAAGGGCTGAAACTAAACGGGAATTGCACTGAGCCTATGTGAATGGAACATGACTCACGTCACGTGACTCACACGGGAGACCCACCTCTTGCGTCACACAATTACATTACCAATTTCCCTTTATCTTGACTGGTAACTTGGATTAGGCGCCTCGCATTCAAACCTCATAACTATTCCAGCTGAAAATTCTATACAACATGTTATCATTCTATTAAATAAGATGTGTCATATTTATTATTATTAAATTGTCATTTATTACATATTTATTTATTATTAAATAATGATAAATGTGTCATATTATATATAGTAAGATGATAGTATAATATATAGTATTACTCACAGTGCAAAGATATAAAAAAAAGAAAAAAAAAGATTTTAAAACCAATTTCTTGGTTCTCACATATGTCCTACAAAGAAGATACCATCTTAAAAGATGAAATTTAACAGTTGAAAAAGTTATACATACAATAGTAGGGGTGTGCATCCGGACCGGATTTTTTTCCGGTCCGGTCCGGAAATCCGGAATCCGGGCGGTTATCCGCCCGGATTACACCAGGGCGGTTTAGGAAAACCCGGATCCGGTTACGGATCCGGTTTTATAATCCGGTTATCCGTAACCGGATTATATACCCGGTTTAAAAAAAAAAAAATTGTTTTTAAAGTGCTATATATATATTTTTAAAGTTATAAGTTTTTTTTTTTAAATAAAATATTACATAACCCGGATTTAATCCGGTTATAACCCGGATCCGGTTTTATTTTATAATAAAAACAAATAATCCGGATTGAATCCGGTTATCCGCCCGGATTGAGTCCGGATTCAATTCGGGCGGATAACCGCCCGGGTTTGAAAATCCGGATCCGGATCCGGTTTTGGCCGGATATCCAGATCCGGATGCACACCCCTAAACAATAGATCCATAACTGGTAGCAGTGAAACCTTTATTAGAAGCGTTGGTGGTGGTGGAAGCACTTCATTTTGTTATCCTGAAATTTTTTTGAAGAGATCTTTAGTCCATTTTCCAATATTATCGATTAGAGAAAACGATACATAATAAAAAATAGAGCGGTGTTACCGTCACCGCTGGTGGCTCTGGTGACTCCGGGAGTCACAGATAGGTAAAAAAAAATTCTTATTTTTTGCTTTTTTTTTTAAATTATTTTTTAATACTTTTAAATGTTTTAAAAAAATATAAAAAATTTATAATAATATTAAACAATTTTTTCTTAATCATTAAGAAAAAAAAAAATATTTAGGGTAGCCTTTGAGTTTTCCTCAAAAGTATGGCATCGAATGATTTGATCTGCAGTCAGTCATCTGCCTTCCCGTGCATCTGTGATGGCGCGTTGTGTTATGCACCAGTTTGAGGCAGGTCAAATTTGGAAGATCTTGACAAGGGAAATTTGTTTGTTCTGCACGTGTATGCATTTAGGCACTTATTTATTTATTTATTTATTTATTATTATTATTATTATTACTGTTAATTGAATTAATTTTATTTGAAAAAATCTTCATAATTTCTTACTATTCACACACACTCTATACTCCACATTTTTAGTAAATTTTTATTATTTTATCTTTTATCAAATATTTAATATATAAATAATGAATAAAAGAATTAAATTAATTTAAAAATAATAAATTCAAAAAAAAATTAAAAAAAAAAGAAAGTAAAATATAGAATGTTAGGAAGTTGTGTAGCAATACTCATTTTGTTTTCCTCCATAAAATATCAATTTACACGAAGAGTAATATTGTTTTCCCACCAATATCACAAAAGCATCACAGATGATGACAGATGGTTTATGCACATACTTTTAAGAAGAGCGTATAACATTAATTTCACAAGATAATCAGACGGCCAAGGCCAAAAGTTGTCCGATATTCGTACTATTACTGGCAGTGCGCCCGGGACATCAGGAAAGGAAGATAGAAGGATGTTTCCTTCGCGAGAATAGAAGACGAGAGAGTAGGGTGCAAAATTCCAACAACAGAAACCAATAATACGACCGGTGCAGACGCGCCCACACGCTCGCGGGGATAGGGATAGGGTGCAGAAGCACGTTCTGTAGCATTATCTTTCATTATTTAAACCAAAAAAATAAATACTTTAAAGGAGACAGCGACAATTGCCACTAGAGGAATTAATGATGGCCAACGTATGGATACCAGATGCCAGCCACCAGCTCATAATTTTAATTTAAAAATTATGGATGGGGTGATCGGCAAAGCAGGACCATGGGAAAGAATCCTATGATTCTCATAAAGAGTACTTGGGCCCACAAGTTGTTCGGTCTACATGGCAACGCAAGCCGAAACACAAAGGTACATGGGTGGGGTCGGTGTTATGCAGTTGATGAAGTCGAATCAACTGTTCATTGTAAAGAAACTCCGTTCGAGGCATCTACTTTTGTTTTTGTTTTTTGTTTTTTGTACTCAAGATGGGTGCAAAGCAGGACAGGTACATATTGTACTATACTCGCTCTCTTGCAAGGACAGCTACCTAGCCATATCAATGGCATCAATTACTGCTTGGGAGAAACCATATTTGATTATTTAAAAAAAAACTCCCATTTAGTTTTTTTTTTTCAAAAAAACTTTCGTCAAATTTACAGAGTTTTTAATCATTTATTAATATTTTTTTAAATAGTTCAACAATTAATAGACAATATTACTTCATCAGATTAAAATAAAATAAAATAATAGTATAATATACAAAATTCTTTTTTCCTATTATTTTTACGAAACACTGTCACGGTATAATTACTAGACAAAAGTCAGTTGTATCAAAGGTTAGATCTTGGAGAATTGTAGAGTTAGTTGAATTAAATTTTCTTAGCTAAAAGCTCATGTTTATGCCTAAATAGATAGATAGATATATACCTCGAACAACCATATCACTATTCACGAGTGCCCGTTTTATTATTTTTACATTTTTTTAAGGTGTTGTGACCATGGTTTTTAATACCATATCGGTA
The DNA here is from genome assembly GCA_011037825.1 of Carya cathayensis. Taxonomy (NCBI): domain Eukaryota; kingdom Viridiplantae; phylum Streptophyta; class Magnoliopsida; order Fagales; family Juglandaceae; genus Carya; species Carya cathayensis. The sequence continues at coordinate 123,026 of QGSO01000732.1, read as the reverse complement.
CGGTTGGTATATGTCGTATCGACCACTAGTTTGATATATATATTATATTTATTTCGTATTGTCTCAAATACCAACCTACGTACGGATCCATAACGGCTAGTATTTTGGTAAAACCTTTACCTTTTTTTTTTTTCAAATTACAAACTCATTTTTTGACCTTCTATTCAAATCAAGCTATTTATAATATATATGTATGTATTTATATATATAATTTATTTATATATAAATTATTATTTTAAAATATAATTTATATATATTTATATGTATAATTTATTTATATATTGACTATCTCGAAATAATATTGATATCAAAATATTTTATTTTATTATCTTGACCGGTACGACATCCGGTACAATATTTAAAAATTTGATACCCTAAAAAAAAAAAAATGTATTTAACTGATACGGTGATACCAGATAAGTTCAACTTCAAGCGATCCCTGAGCCATAAGAAACACAAATTGTTACATCACTCCTCAAATCGATGATCCAAATCCTTGGAATCCACCGCTTGGCTATAAGCCAGACAGTTGGCCCTTGAAATGGACCTATTCATTCGAATTTGAAAAAATGAAAATGTTTGGCTAAAAGTAAGTTATTTTTTAAACAAGCCTTGGAAACTTATTAACTCATTAATTGCATACATATTCATGTCGATCCATTTCACATTAAATTCACGGATTTGAACCACCAATCTCACTCCCACCCCCAATAAGCTTTTGTTTAGATATAAAAAATATTTTATTTTATCTTATCTCATCATTATAATTTTTTTAAATTCTCGCTCTAAGTATAATAAATAATTTAAGTTTTTCATATTCTAAAATTTTAATAATATTTTATTTAATTTTTAATTTTCCTTTTAACTCATATTAATTCACTATTAAATCTAAGCTGAGAATTTACTTTCTTTATTGCTAATTAATTTGAAGGGGCGAGCTCGTTCTTTAAAAATGGAATCTGATAACAAGAAAAGTAAACCTCAAAGAAACAAAGAAAATAATAAAAGAATTTTTAAAGCACAGCTAAGTACGTACTTTAGACAAATAAACAATTCTAGGTGCTAAAAAAATGTAGATTAATCTACAACACTAGTTCCCCAACAACCAAGTTATGCCATGGGCCTAAAAAAAAAAAAAACAACCAAGTTATGCCCTAAAAGAGAGTTTTTTTAATTATTATTCAAAAGAAAATTTTTTAAAAAAAAGGGACGTTAGTTGTCACCAAATATCGTCGGTGGGACAAGGTTTTCATGCAAGACAACGAGGTGCGGACATTCTAGGATAGAATAATCCCCCTGGGAGTCGCGTATAACGGGCATCCTTTGCCCTTATTTTTTGAGTTCTACCTTCTACGTTGAAGTTACCGTGATAATAAAGCCTAGAAAACCCGCCTGCACGTGCTACACAACTTTTAACTTATCCATAATTTCGGGTGGGCCACACGCATTGGAACACGAGGCACGTTCTAGCGCTCTCTACCCTGGCTTCTGAAGGAATATCCGAACACATCTCCCCTTTCCCCTAAAAGCAAGAAGGATTCTTTTTTCTAAAATGATTTCTTGCGCACAGTATGCCACACCTGGCATACATTGATGAAACACGAAACAAACATAATCTAGAAAGTGATTTTAGATAAGGGATAAATAAAATATTATTTATTAATATTATTCTTATTTTAAGATTTAAAAAAAATTAAATTATTTATTATACTTTTTATTTAAATTAATAATAAAAAAATAAAATAAGATAAGATATATTGAGATGATTTTAATATCTAAACTAGGTCTAATTATGTTTGTGTTATCCAATAAACCCTCTCAGTTTAGATTTGGTTACACAAAATGTCTATCTTATTTTTTATAATCATTATAATTTTTTTAAAATCTCACAAATACAATTAAAAGTTTAATTTTTTCAAATTTCAAAAAATAAAAAAATAAAAAAAATTTATTTAATTTTTATTTCATCTCATCTTATCTTAACCAAACAAGACTTTATACTTTTAAAACTCGGATTTCAGAGCACGGCGGAACTTTTAACACCCAAATAACCCTCTCTTAATGTTGTTGAGATGAACAAAAACGTATAACTGAGGGCTTGGCAGAGCGCTAAATAACACAACTGTTACCGTATAGTTGGCGTCCGAAGCAACGCGCACTGGAAAAGCAACACATTAACATCATACATGTGTAGCTCCATTTTGATAATCACGAAAAAGCAAAAGCTCCCCAACCGTTTTTTACCACCTTTCTTAACCATAAATCTTGTAAATTCATCTCCAGATAACATATTTTCAATGACTCTTTTCAGGACTTTCTTGACCATACAATATTGTAATTCAACACCAAATACCAGCAATGGTGACATGTCAAGACAACCATAATTAGATTCGACGGCATTTATCTTCTCCAGAATAATGTGAAAGATCTAGATTGCAGTGCAAACCCACCACCCAGGTATCGAGCAATAGACATGTAGTTTGCGGTGCAAACGATATAGTACTAAACAGCGCAGAACAGTCAACAGATCACTGCAATCCAATTAATTCGGGTTCAACACTTCTATCTAAAGTCATATCCCAAAATTCACAACAATCAAGTCTTGTTGCTACCTCAACCACACGCTGACTTTACCTTCTAGAGTCCTCAACCATATGATAAGGCATAGCTGGTTTGGCAAAGTGGAACACTAATGCAGAGATTACTTCCCACATATGCATTCACTTTTTTAAATATATCAGTCTGTTCATCGCCCCTAAACATAAAAGTCCTCATATGTTGAAAAGTGCTAAATAGCACAACCACGACAAGATGTATCAAAATTTTTGTAGCTAACTAAGAAAATAAAACTAATCAATAGCGTGAAGCGTTTAAGTTGAACTCAAAGGATGTTATTTCACTATAACAAAGAGAAAATCAGTCAGATTATGTCAGAAAGCTAATCTAAAGAGGACAGGTATACCTCCAAACTAGTAAGCAGAAAGTACTTTTTCTGATCAGGATGGAAAGTCATAGACAAGATGATATTATCGCCGCAGATGCCGCTGGAAAACAAGAGGACTAATTAGACAACGAACTTTGTCATCCATTGAAAATAATATATTTTGTAGAGTTCTGTTACATATAGTCACTTTTGCATACTTCTAGCGCACTCAATTGATGTGATTGGCCAAAACAGTTATTTTATATTAAAAAAAAATTTAAGCAACCAATCACATTAGTGGAGTGCACAAGAAATACGCAAAAGTGACTGCACATAAAGTTTTTGTATTTTGTAATAGGCTAGAAAACCACTTTGTCACCTTCAGACATGCTTTGATTACATTAACCAAGAAGTAATCAAAGACAATGAGCTTTGTGGAAAACCTTCTATTATCCTCATAAATAATAAAATAAAATAAATAAAATGGTAAAAGGCAAGTTAAACAAGAACATACTCTTGTTGCGTTATTAGCTACTTGTGGCCGTCTATCAGACACTCTCTCTTGATCTGGTATCAGCTCCAGACTATCGTGCTTATAAAATGCCTGTAGGGCTCTCCCAACAAATGGGCGAACTATATTCACTTCCATTGCAGATAGATTGTTTATCTGCAATTCAGGTAAAAAAGATTAGGAAAATGAAAATCAGAGCAGAAAACCTATGGCCATTAGAGATATATTATCATCCCTCTAGCTCCCCATTCTCTCTCCCAATACACAGTAAGGCACATTCAAATATAAAATGCTTAAACAGTGAATCAAATTACTTGTAAGAAAACAAAAACAATATTGCACTCCATGCTACAACTTATAGAAAAGCGAGAGAATAACCATTATACAGACATTTTCATGACGTCTCTTTCAGGTAGTAGCATAACTTAGGCATTTGTTTTGTTTTGCCGTTGTTATAGAAACAGAGGGCTCCTTAACCAAGATTCTTAGGTTTGGATTTATTGCTTACATTAGTTTATGAGGCATACATGCAATCAACCACATGGTTTAAGTTGGAAAAGTGGACTTCACGTCCAGTTATCTATTGAGAAGGTTAACGTGAGATCAAGTTAATCCTAATTGTCAAATGGTGAATTTATGCTCCTTATCACTCCCCATTCTTTCAGTTTGAGAATGCAAAATCATAGAAATCTCACTGTATGGTTCAATCTTGCATGCACTTCATTGCACATACAAAACAGCTAGACTGAGTCAATTGTTAGATGGTTGAAATCATCACTATGAATTGTTTAACAACTTAAGAGGTTATAAATGCAAAGCAAGTAAGAGGACAATAACCTTCACACTTGCACTGCTTTTCCTTCTGATGTTAACAACGAATTCTACCCTCTCCAACATAGGACTCGTTTGGACAATTGGAATATCTCAGAATTCAAAACTGATTTTTGAGTTAAAATGTTTTATTGGGTTTTTGGAAATGACAAAAAAGGTTGAATAAAAATATTATAAAGTTTAAAAGTTGTTTGAATATAATTTTTCAATATAATTTTTATTTTGAAGGTTGAAAAAGTTGCATTATTTTTGTGCTTTGTTTTGAAATTTGTAATGATTAGGTCATGATTAGATGAAAAAGTTGAATATTTGAAATTGAAAAGCGTTTTGTATTTGGGAAGGAAGTGATGAGAAATCTTGAGAATTTCTCATCTCATCTCATTATCCAAGCAAGCCCTTAAACTAGATTCCACTAAATACAATTAATAGTATGCAGCATCAGTAGATTCACAAAGGGGCATAAAATGTATACCTTCAAAGCAAATGCACGCTCAGTAAGTGTCTCTAAATTAGTCTCGACCTTATGAAACCTTACATCTCTTATGTCCTCAATAAGAGACCTCACCTGCATAAAAGATCTATATCAAAGTCTATACAAAAGATTAAATGCACATCTAGGCAAGATTAGAGAATCATAAACTCACCATGTATACATCAGGGATGTCATCACGCGCACTGTCATCCACAAATTTATGTTTGACATCAGTATCATTAAGTGATAAAGATAGAGGAAGGTAAAAAACATTTCAATACATACTGGTCAAAAAGAAGTCTGGAGATTTCTATGTAATGAAATGGTAATTGCTCAAACATTCGTTGAGAATCTCGCTCAGCTTCCAAAACCTGTGTCAACTTTTCTAGTTTCCACAAAGCATGAAATGATAAGAACCCATTTCTGAATTTTACTTGAGTGTTGCAAAAATATGAAACCTATCAGTTTCAAAGAGATACAAACTAAACAGCATGAATAACAGCCATACTCTAGGACTTAAAGGTATGTGACATTCAACTAATTGAAACAGAGTTCCAAGAAAAAAAAGGATGAACAGCCGGTATATCGAATTGGCACCTTTGCAGGAACTGTAGTGCTAACAGCTAATTTGAAGAAAGCTACCATAGAAACCTAGAGCAGTTGAACCTATATAAACATTAGCATAACAGGTGATGCTAGAATTATACTCCAAAAGTAAAAGAAACCAATGCCATGCTATTAAAAAGTATGGTTAACTAAGTTTAAACCTTGACAGCCCACAATTTGAAACATTATCAAACTGACAAACCTGGATAAAAACAAAAGTGTCAAATTGACAAAACTGAACCAGGATTCTTGACTTGGAATGGAATGACAAAACATGTCTTATTGAAACTGCACCATTGATTTTCTATTTGTATTGCAGATAACCACATTTGCATACTGGAATGTTCCTACAAATATTTTTTCATTGCTGAGAGGGCCAGCAAATATTCATACAGCCACTTCTCCCTGGATGGTTTACTAAGTTGATAGGAAGTATACCATAGATCTCCCTCGCAACCACTAGAGTTCCCAAAAGATAATATATCTTTCTTTTGATATGTTCTTCCATGACCAATAATCGCATAAACGCCTAACGGACTAGGCGATATATAAAACCAGAACCATAAAATGATGCAAACCCTTGATTTTCAGCAAGAGTTAGTACCCTGCAAGTACTTATCTGCCAGCTCCAAAATCATCTGGCAAGAGATGCACGATGATATTCAATCTTGTGTTGATTTTAAAGGATTGGGCTAACATCCAAATGTGGACTGTAGATTTATTTATTTATTTGGGGATCTATAACTTTGAGATTCCATATGAACGTGTACGAGAATTACTTTGTCTTCCCCTTTCATTTTACCGCTTGTTTGTCTATATCTGTGTTTGAACAAGCAAATTGGGGCTGGGAAATGCTTACCAACTGACATCCACTGTGGAGGTCGAATAGTGCACTTCCCTCTCTTCTTCAAAGCCACCGCTAACCACAGCGGCACCTGAGTGGCTATTTGTGGGAAAAATGGACCAAAATCCCCCTGTCATTGTATCAAAAACAGCTCAACCACATTAACAGATAACATATTCAACTGGGGGAGAGAGATGAAGATGAAGGTAATGGAGGAACGGTAAATACACAGATGAAATTGAGTGCATCCATTCTGAGATTGGGGATGATTTCAACCATCTCGTCCTCCGCAATGAACTCGACCTGCGCACAAAAGTTTTGAATCAGAACCAAAATAAAATAAAAGGATCGACACACGCAAGCGTCTAAACACCGACCTCTTCGGCAGAGAAGAGTGATTGGTGAGGGTCAGATTGGCCAGCCATATCTGTACTTGTAAGTGGATCTAGGGTTTTATGCTATACAGGGTCCGAATCTGGAATGACGATGACTTGGAGGATGATGAGCTGGGGGCAAAAAAGTAAAGAGAGACTAGTGGAAACTAAGCGGAGATGGATATGATACTGCGTCCTGAAATTGTGACTGAAATTTGGATCGAGAAGTCGTTACCTTTTCTAGAATAAGGAGGGAAAGTTCAAAATTTCCTTTTTATTCTTGAGCAGTGCTAGGCTGCACAAATGTGATTTTTTTTTTTCTATTTTTGATATATTTAAATATTTTTTTAAAAAATATATCAATACATTAAAAATTATTTTCTTAAATATTAAGTAAAAAAATTAAAAAAAATTAATTTAAAGAATGGTAATGTGAAGCGGTACACTTGGAATAGTATAGTAGATTTATTTATTATTCTTTTACCTACAACGGAAATAGAGAAGAAATAAAGTCATTATCCTTAACTTACTATCTTCTTACTACTTTTTTATTATTGTATAATATATTTAAAATTTTTATTTTTTAACATTCTTAATCATTAAGAAAAAATTAAAAAAATATATACAACTTTATTAATAATTATTTTTTTAACTATTAAATAAATAATAAATTATAATAAAAAGAGTGATGGTAATAAGCCTATGATTATCTTGCAAAGAAAGTACCAAATACAGCACCAAATGTCCAAAAGCGCACTAACTAGAGTCGGGAAAGCATAAAAAGATAGTTATTAATCTTCTCAACAAAAATATGTATAGTTATTAATTTATTTTTAGAGAGTTACTTTAACCATAAAAAGATTAAATAAAAATAATCTCATAAATTAATATGATTTGATGTGAATTATCAGATTATAAAGTTATTTTTGTTGTAAGGCAGATCTAACGGATCATATAAAACTACATCAATTTATAAGTTTACTTTTATGAAATATCTTTGTGTCGATAGCACTTTTCTTATTTTTAATAATTATAATAAAAGTACCATAATCAAAGTTTTTAAAATTGTTCTGTATCAACCTGTACAGCCATAATTTATCATTCCGGTATAGTATCTATAATGTACCATTTCATTCCATTTTGCTCTAGATTCTGGTCTATTTCGATCAAATTCCGGCTATTCTAGCCGGAATTGGCATTTCGGGCCCCACTCTATTTCAGACTATTTTTATAATTTTATTATATTTAGAGCACTCACAATAGATTTTCTATCATATTCTTTAAAATACATCATCAAAACTCACTTTTTCTATTTTACATACTGATTTTTACAATATACCATACATCAGCTTATCTATTTTTTCTTCATATCATTTAAATATTATACTTTTTAATATTTTTTATTCATTTCAAATATTTTCTCTATCTATCAATGATATTTTCATCTCTTGATATTTGTAATATTTCTATATATACAATGTCATATAATTATGTACTATTTTAAATTAATTCAAATTTATAAGCTAAACTAAAATATAAATTAATTTAAAATTTTAAAAAATTATATAATAAAATTATATATTAAAATATCACCACTAACCAAATAATTAATATCCAAATTATTAAAAATTAACAATGGCAACCTCACTACATAGCCTGCAGGTTTGTATGGATAGGTGAGAAATGAATAAAAAAATGTTTACAACTATGTACAGGCTCCTCCAAATGTAGCGGCATTCCTGTAGCAAACTGTAAACCCCCTTTAAAATAGAAGATCCAATGGAAGGTGATTTTGAGAACATTTCTCTATATTATAAAGAAAAATTCATTATAGAGCATCCATTGAGAGTGCTCTTATATGGCATTTTTGTAAATTTCAAATCCATATGATATTCAATTAATTTTATAATATAAAATGTATTTATATAATTTTACCTTTTTGTGACTTTCATTAAAAAAATTTAAAATTACAAAAATATATATTCTAAAATGATACTTTTTCTCGTTTAATAAAGAGTCTATATACGCAGTTTCCACTTGAGGACTAAAAATCTAATTTCTCAACTTTAAATATGTCCCATCATTCTATTTTTTTAAATATCATTATTTTTAATAATTTATCTATTTTTTTTATTTTTTTTCTTTATTTTTATGTCTCGACTCAAAATGTGTATATACATATATATATATATATAAACAAATTGCCGAGTATAAAACCACATTGTCTTGATAAAAAGCGATGTGGTTTTATACTTACGTTCTAAGTAAAAATAATAATAAAAAGTTAAACCGAAATCATTCTCATCTCTTATCTCTCTCTCTCTCTCTCTCTCTCTCTATATATATATATATATCTCCCTTTACCACTTTTTATTTCCTCTCATCTTATCTCCTAACTTCTTCCTTAGTGTATCTTCCTCGGCGAGTTGTTCTTTCTCTCTCTCCTCCTACTTTTTATCTTATTTTTATCCTCCTCCCTTTCTTATTTCCATTTTTTTTTTGCTCGATGTCTCGTTCTTGAAGTGTGGTCACGACCATTCGTGGCCTAGTTCTTTTTCTTAGACCCATGGCCACACTATGGTCTTGTCATGACAAGGATTTTATTTCTTTTTAGCCATGTGCCGTGGTGTTTGTACTTTGTAATTTATTGAATTTATTGTTGGATGATATGTTTGTGAATTTTAGGTATGGGTCTATATATTTGTTGTTGTTTCCTGGTTGTTTTTTTATTTTTTGGTCTTTTCCAATTATTTTCTACCCTAAGTGGGTGGAGGACAGACGAACAAGGACCAATCTACCCTAGTACCCGAATGGGAGGCCGGGTCGGATCCTGGAAAGCACACCCCACCTCCTACCCAAGCCAGGGGCAAGGTGCAGGAAGGAGGTACCCCCACCCCAGGGGTGCAGGCAGCACCTTACCTTTAGTTCTTGGAAGGGAGATTTTAGATATTTTTTGGAATGTTATTTGGGACAAGTCCAATCATTGTGGGCTTGGGTTTAGACCTAGAGCTTATACGTGGATTTGGACTCCATCCTTTCATTTTTGGACCTATTACTAGGATTTTTCTCTTCAAAATTTTTTTTTAAAATTTTTAAATGTACCAATTAATGATTATTGATTAATAATAAATAGAATGACAAAGTCATGAATCTTAATTCTCGTAAATGCATCTTTTATTTTAATAGTAATGGCGACAGAAATAACGTATTTTGTTATAGGAAAATGATGCTGCGATCGAGAATATTGATCGATAGTGGTGGTTGACATGGCTGCTAATTTTTTATATTAAAAAAATAAATAAAAAGAAAGAAAAAGAAAAAAAAAAGGAAAAAAAAAAAGAGAGTCTAAAGAACCCGAGACCCCAACTCAACTTAACCCTAAACCCTCTCCCTCATCCCTCCCTCATATTCCTCCCTCCCTTCATCGCTCACGGAATCGGTGTTAGCAAAATAAATCATTGACGAAAAATGATGCTGCATCATCAAACAAGCCGCAGCCCTTAGCCCACACCCGGAGCTTCCAAAGCAAGCAGCAGCTAGCTAGGGTCATTGCAAATTTATTGCGACTAATGAATTTTCTGGAGATTAATTTGTAGGCTTGGTGTTCATTTTTTTGCCCCCTTTTGTGAGGGGCATTAAATCTGGGTTGGCCCCATTGAGATTTTAATGAAAAAAAAATGTGTGGTGTCTCCATTTACAACAGATGGATGGAGGCAGGCTTGAGGGCTAATCTCCTTGTTTAGGGTTACGGGTTCTCAGCAAAGTTTTAAATACCGTTTTAACGGCCATTTTGGTTAGGCACTATAATGAAATATTTCGATACTGATACTGTTTTAGTGTACCGTTTTGAAATTAATTATATATTATATATAGATATTTATATGTATACTAGTAGTTGGGCAACGTCCAATGGACGTTTGCCTAGTGTATAGAAATATTATTTTTATTAAGGAAAATTATTTGATTAATAATGTAATGCTTTTAGAAAAAAAATATATAATTTCTAACATCAAATAGTAAGATAAACTTAATTAAATCGGTTTTAAAATATTTAAAACTAAAATCTTATTATTTACTACTGCATGTGCTCCTGGGTACGACTAGAAACAACAAATACGTGGAAAAAAAAAACAAACATTAAACCAAAACTGTGCAGCGTATGAGACAAACCATAACAGTAAAGCAACGTGCAGAGCACATTTTCTTAATTTAATAAAGCGATTATTTTTAAAAAGTGATATAATTTTTATAAAAAAAATCAAATACTAAGGTTTTTATAAGATATTATTATTTGATTTTAATGTTTCATAATGAATTTAAATTGATAAATAAATAAGATTTTATTGATATAATTGTATTCGTAAATGTAGTTAGTAATAGATTTAAATTTAATTATTTTACATTTCTCCTTATTTATATAAAGAATGAATAGAAATTTTAAATCACACATATAAATTTATATATAAATTATAATTTATATAGATATATATAAAGTACCTCTTAAATAAATGATCATTAATGCATGGGTTTGAAGATTGATGCATGCTGCATGAATTTTGATAATTATAAATTTATTCATAATTGATTGGGGAGAGAGATTAAAAGAATAAAAACTTTTAAAAAGAGTGAGAGAGCCACTTTAATTTATTCATGTAACTAACGGCGTTAATTTTAACGGTAAAATAACAAAAACCGTTAAACCAACAAAATTCTATTAGATAGCCACTTTATATATATAAAGATAAAGATATATATATATATATATATATATATATATATATATATAGTAAGGTTTTTATGTGCAAAGCACATTTTTGATAGATTAGTAAAATTGGTTATAAGGTATAAATTGATGAAATCGTGGTAGAAATAAATAATTAAGAATAGATTAAAAGATTATATGTGAAGGAGTAATTTTGAGTCTTTCTTACGAGGAAATTGATAAAATAACTATCCATTTATAATTTCTCTAAGATTTTTCAAAAAAATAATATTTTTTAAATATTTATTTTAATTTTGATTTTGGATTGATGTGTTTGAAATTTTAAAAAAATATTATTTTATTGATAAATTGTAAATGAATTGTAGATGAATTATTGACATTTTGGCATGTTGAAGCATCGAAGAAATGTTTGCATGACACATGCTAAGAGATGATGTCGATTAGCCCCACTTCGTGCTGTGTAATTAAGAATAAATTATTCTATTAGAGAGCATTTCTCTCGGGTCTCTCACATCGTTCTCTCAATAGCCCTTTCGGTAGTGGCCGGCATGTGAATTTTTTCTCAAGAGAGAGAGAGAGACAGAGACAGGAAAAGAAAGAAAGAGACGGGAGGCGGTGGTTAGAATAGGGGTGTGGTGGACCTATATAATTCAAACTTTTGTCGTAATGCAATATTCAGAACAATAATTCTGTGTGGTGGATCCATATAATTCAAATTTTTGTTTTGAGTCATTCTATATGATTAAATAGTATTTACATCTTAAATTATTGTTGCGGGAATCTTTAACTTTATTAATCATAAATTAATGGGATGACATTCGCTTTTGGTTTTTGCTACCTTATCTTTTGGACGTTATTATAATTGCAAGAATCCAAATTTGATTGAGGAAGGTGGGACCTAACGTGAGAAAATCTTCTGTCTTCTTACGTGTGCATATATGGTTTTTTCTTTTTTGTAGACCCCACGAATATCATCAATTAGATTTCATCAACGCGTAGTCATGCGTTGATCTTATCACTAAAAATTACTAATTTTTTACTAATATACAAACAGTATAACAACTAAGAGCAATTTTGGAAAGAGTACATGATTGATTAATCGCTGAAAGAAGGAGTTCTTCATGATCTTGCAAAACTAAGAGGTGCTTACTCATAACTTATTCTTTAACAGCAAAAGTATAATAAAAAAATTAAATAAAAACTTGGATCAAAAAGAAAAAAAAATATATGAACATAGATAGAAAAAAAAATTGTTATGTGGATCTGAGAAATATAAACTTAATATACATCAATCGCACAACAAGGAGGAAAAAAAGTGCCAGAAATTAAACAGATGGAAAAAAAAAGATAGACGGAGAGACTTAGCTGAGCTTGAAAAACACAGATCCAGAGAGACAAAAACGGTGCCCAGCTTTTTAGACCGGACAAGCACCGCATTATTTTTATAGATCTTCTGGAATTGTCAGGCGCCGCAAGGCTATTCTACTACATCTCTTGTCTCTTGTAGAGAGACGCTTCACGATGGACGCCGTGAAGCAATAGAGGTGATTCGTCCTTCCTTTCATAATTTTCTCTATAAAAGAGATATTCAGCTCATCTTCACTCGCATCCCATCTTCTTTACTTTTCTGTAATTAGTCTGCATTCTTACTCTGTAATCTCTTTCTATATTCTGACTCTGCAATGGCTCAGCAATCTTCTCGTAACCAATACATGAGGTATTCAACACCCTCTTCATCAGCTGTTTCTGCTTCCGCTATTGGTGCTGTAGTGCAATACAATAATGATCTGGCTAATAAGTCAGATGTTGAAGCTATCTACGAGCTTGTAAATCTAGGTACCCATTACTCATCAGCTATTTATGCATTTTCTCAGCGACTACAATCCAAACCTTATGATTTGGACAAACTCAATGAGAAAATTTTTATCCTTCAGCGCCTTCTTCACGAGTCTAACATGAAGATAGAAGCAATAAAGCAAGAGAATAGGAAATTAAAATCTCTACTTAAGTCTTCTTTTAGATTGCCTACTCCTTTAGACAGAGATGCTACGCATATTTTAGAGGAGCAAGAGCGTTTGAAGACTGAGGCGAAGAGTCTCAAATTTCTGTAATTTTTTTCTTCAAGATAATAAAATAATATTTCAGAAATATTCATATTTGTGTTTCTATCTTCTGGTAGATATTCTATGTGCTCCATTTTATTTTTGGTAGCAGATGAGGGTTGCATTAACTTCTACGTTTAAAGTGAAAACTAATAGATCTAAAGGAATAGATATAGATCTGTCAATACACAACAAAAATACATGTTCAACACCCAAAAAAATCACTTTCTTTCTCTTTCAAAAAATCAACTCGGAAATGAAAATAAAATAAAGATAACCTAGAAAATAGAGAAATAAAAATAGAAGGAAACAGTTTTGATGGTTTTGCTTTACCTTTTGTGGTTTAAAGGGTGCAAAAGTGGTTTTGTTGTTCTGGTGAATACCTTGAATTGCAGCAAAACTCATACAACTTTCCTTTGCTTAGCAAAGGTCACCTGCGTGTTAATCTTGTTCTCGATCCTCAACATGAACAAAAGAAAAGAAGAGAGAGAAAAGTTTACTTTCGGAGAGAAGAGGAAAGAGAAAATGAAGATGAAAGTCTGAAAAAAAACAATTGAACACAGATAGAAGAAAAAATTGTTTTGTGGATCTGAAAAATAGAAATCAAACGAAAGAAAAAAAAACTTGAATAAATTTTTTACAAACAGATCTGAAATGAACGCAAGAAAATCAACCAAAAACAAATTTCTTCATATCATTGTAGATGTGTTCAGACTTGTTTCTCAACCGAGCACCGTTGCCACGCCAGCCGCACACACAACTCTACGAACCACCAGTCACGGTGAGTTGCTAGCAGGGGCATATCTAGGAAGATGGAGAGAGAGATGAGCGAGAGGGAGACAGTAGAGTGAGAAGGAGAGAGATGAACCCAACTTCGTTTGTCCTATAACGCCTGGATAGAGAGTAAGGTTCCATCAATGAGAGATGAAAATGCATAATTTTTAGGGATAAGTTATGCGGACGACGTTGCAGCAGCCCTAGTCAGGCATGGCCTACTCCATTGAAAAATCAAAAAAGTGAGGAGTAAAGTGACCGGACGATCCGGTGAAAGCATGCTCGTGCGCGTGGTTGAATAAACTGGATTGGAAGAAGGTCGGAGAGATCCGGACGGCTGGTTTTAAGAGTACGAAAGCGGACTTGACGCACACTTCAATTCGGATTAATTGTGATGTCAAATCACAAGGAAGAATAAGGAAAGCGTGGAATAAAGTCTACAAATTGGGCTACCTGATCATCCATTATTATTATTAATACGTACAGCCTTGTGGAGACGTATGGAGTTGTAATTGATTTGATGAGTAATTGGGCTTATCTTATCTTTAGACTCGCAAACATATCCTTAACTTTATGTGCCACACACTCACTATACATATATATCGAATTATTATTATATGCTATGTAATGCAAGATTTTTTTATAATATTTTTTTAATTTAAATATCTATGGGATAAACATTAGAAGAGAAAAGAAAGATTCATTTATTTAGTGCTGATTAATCACATTTTGTAAAAGATTTGAGAGCATTTTAAAGTATTTTATTTGGAAGGCTGTAGTAGATGGGATTGGGCACCCATATGATCAGCTCTTATTATTATTAATTTTTATGTAGTTATCTGTATATTAATTAAATGACAAACTTTAGTTGAGGACAATACTATATGAATCCAAGTGTCATAGTTATATACGTACGTAACATATGTCTATCTCATGCCACTTCGCGTTATATATAAACACAAAAATCTCTCCGTAATCTCAGGTGATTTATCATCTAAATTAGAGGATTAAAATAAAACAAATAATTATGCGACATGTCCCCTCATTCATTCAATCTCTACCGTCCATGAAGATCCGCGTATCCGCCGACCAAATGCTTGGTGCCATTCAAAATTCTCTACTTTTTTATATCTATATATAGATATATATATATTTAAGAAACTACAACTTGAGAAGACGAAATTGTCTGCATGCATACAATAATGTTAGACCTAATCAGATAATAATTATATGCTGCTGTCTACTGAAAATTCAAAAAGCAAGCATGTTGATATTAATTAATTAAATAATTAGCTGTTTATCAAGAATGAATTAACTACGTGATTACTTTGCCATATAATATTAAATATATATATATATATAGCTTTATAATATAACTTTTATCGATCTGCTCCACTTTACCCATGTCGGATT
Source organism: Carya cathayensis (assembly GCA_011037825.1). Taxonomy (NCBI): domain Eukaryota; kingdom Viridiplantae; phylum Streptophyta; class Magnoliopsida; order Fagales; family Juglandaceae; genus Carya; species Carya cathayensis. The sequence goes on along the minus strand of QGSO01000732.1, from coordinate 107,453 downwards.
GTAAAAAGCAACTTAAAAATACAGTGGAGCAATCGATTTGTTCATCACCAGCTGGAGAAGAGAGAGAGGGAGAGAGAATGCTCTATAGCTGTCTTCAATATGGCCAAAATAATATATACATAGGTAATATCATAGGTAATATCATAAACGTAGGTTTTTTGCCCATCTTGAATATAGTTACTGCTAATTCAATCCTATGATTATAAACGTATATAGGTAATACTGAAAATGATAGTGATGCTGGCCGCATCGATCCCACCATGGACGGACCAGAGTGGAACACGTTTTTTTTTTAAAATAATTAATTGTTTCTAGCATGTCACCTTGATAAGTAGGCACGATACTATATCTATTTGGTTTTATAATTTAAGTGGCTATGATATTGTTGGGACTCGTATTAGAAAAATGCCAAACCCCAAGTTTTTTATTTTTAAATAATTAATTGTTTTCGGCATGTCACCTTGATAGGTAGGCGCGATACTATATCTATTTGGTTTTGTAATTTAAGTGGCTATGATATTGTTGGGACTCGTATTAGAAAAATGCCAAACCCCAAAGCCCTAGGCATCATCATGATAACCTGCGTGGAGGATTGGGACCACCAATTGATAACTAAAGCCTTATTTTATAATCATGGTTGATTAGGGGTCAAATTCAAATAATTTTGTTTTTAACTTGATTTAAAAAAAAAAAATCTCTTGCCAAAAAGCCATTAATCAAGCCGCATTTAGTCCAAGATGTGGTCCCTAAGCCGCATATCTATATATATAATAATAATTAGGTGGTGGCAGGTGTAACTAATATATTCGTTATTCATATATAAATATATATATATATATTATCGATCTTTAATACTTGGTTTCATTGCATTTAGTTTATTGTAAAGTTCAGCAAATTGTTTAAATTTATCTTTAATTATTAGCCAAATAATTTTTGTGATTGATGTTAACAATATAGCCACTGTCGGTCAATATTATAGTGGTGGGGGATGATTAGGAGTGATGTAGTAGTAGTAAACCATGTACTACTATATTGAATAATTGTGAAAGCATAGACTATCTTTAAAAAAGAAAAATATAGCATATGCTTGGTCCTAATAAATACAAACCTCAATTATAAAACGCCAATCAAATCCATATTGTTGCATCATCCAGCTACTATGCATGCATGGATTCTCTCCTGCGTGCTTTTCTTTCCGAATGCTGACAAATTATTAATAAAATTATCATTGTATAGATACAGATCTCGAGCAATAATAGAACTATCCCCGATCGAGAATCTTGAAGATTTGCAGCCGGAGAGACTGATGGCCCAAAACAAATGCATAACAGATCAGATCTGACTTTTCTAATATAATATCACATGTCTGCTTATGTACTATGTGGAATGCTTATCTAATACAGATAAGCCTTATCTATGTACTTAGAAAACATTAGTATTTTAATTTTTTTTAATAATAATAATAATAATAATAGGTTCCACAAAAAGTATTGTGTTGACACTTTGACACTCCTAATTTGCAACTAATTATTTAAAATAAAAGTGTTCATTGGATTTAGTAAATTTTTTTTTTAAATTAAATTCGTGAAATGGTGAAGGTTATGTTTTTGGTGATGGATATTTATGTAGAGTAATGTTATTTATAATATAGTTATAAAGTGGGTAAATATTGTATAATTATTTTTAAATAAGAGTAAAATTTATTATTAAAAAATTAATTTTATTTATATAAATCTTATATTTATTTATATATATATTTTTTAAAAGTTATACAACACTTATACATACTGTAACTATAATTTATATTTATGGATAGAGAAGTCCCTTAATTTTATAAAAGATTTCATTTATGTCCATAAGCCTTGCATCTTGGAGATGATGTGCTTGTATTTACATACTAATATTCACAGAACATATGAGCATAAGGCAAGAGAGCAGAGTAGGATGAACACGTGCATTACGTACAGGATCGATATACCACACAATAAGTCTATGACTTCAAGAAGTTCAACATCACACTTATAAAAAGAACTTCAAGAATTTCTGCGTAGAAAATGTATGCTGCATATTTGACTGTAATCATGAACAACAAGATTCCTACAATCAAAAGAATTATCCAACTCACACTTTGGCATCTACTGAACTTTTCTTGTACTCCAAGAACTCAGAATATATCCAAGCTGCAATTACAGGTATGATTCCAAGCAAAAACGACACCTGAAATCAATAAAAGACACAGCATAAACAACTATTACCAGAAATAGCTTCAAAGCCATTACTATTTTTCTTCTTCGATGAAAGATGCCTTCAGAATAACACTTCTGGCCAAAAAATAAAAAAACATTCAAAAACTCACTTCAAAACATGAGAAGCCATCAGCAATTCAGGTTCTCCACCCCATACATAAGGTTGTTGAATTCTCTCCACATACGCATCAAAATCTCCTTCAATGAACCTAAAAATATCCCCCAAAGAAAATTAATCACAAGTTGGCACAAGAACCAATTAAAGGAATATTCAGAAATTATCACATAGATTACCATTCTGTTTCCTTCCGCCTATTTAAAAGTTCATCTACAACCTACAAAACCATAACGGGTTAGATGTAATGGTGGGCACTTCATGTTCAGCGAAACAAAAGGGTTCTTCTCAGTCATACTTGAGCTCTTAATTCATCAGCAAGTTCTCTCTGACGATTCTCATCGGGAGCTTCTTCCCCACTCCTCGAGCAAGCCCCATGTGCTAATGCTCTAAATAGACATCGACCATCCGCCATCACCCCTGCAATGATATCATCAACATGAATTTAACAAGCACCAGGAAATTATTAATGCAGTTTCAAAGATTCCATGGAATTTCATGCTTTCTTTTTTCACTTGAAAAAAAAAAAAAAAAAAACCCAACAATGGTAGAGCATTTAAGCAAATATAAAGGTAGATAGTCTGGAATGCAAGTGACCTGTGAACACCCTCGTAAACCTCAGGAATCTCAACAAGATACTTGATGATGAAAGTGCAGGCAGCACTGGCAGTATCATGGCCACCGATCAACAATCCAAGAATCTTGTCTGCAATATCCAACTCAGCCATATACTGTCCATTCTCGTCACAAGTCAAGAGCATGTGGGACAATATGTCTTGGGTAGGGGTTGCTTTTCCCTCAGCCAAGTCAATCTTTCTCTGCTTAATGATCTTCACGAGCTCCTTCCTAATGAAGTTTGAGGCCTTGATTGCACGGTTAAATGGTGTTCCAGGCAAGTCAATCGGGATTGAGATGATTCCAGAGGCCAAAGCCTGGAATGGATCTGATCCATTGCCTCTTTGTCTCTTCCTCGCACTCTCTATTGTAAAAAACAAAAGTGAAAAGTTAAGATAATATGAATATATTGGCTTTGCCGACAACTAATTTATTGGATTGTTAGAGTTGAACAGTCGTTGGCTCGTGCATTGGAACACGTCATGGTAAGAAACAAAAGTGAAAAGTTAAGATAATATGAATATATTGGCTTTGCCGACAACTAAAGATAGAGATAGATATTATATTTTTTTGGTGTGGTACTGTTTCTAAGCTTGTATATATGTATATTATACTTTTTTGGTGTGAAAAGTTAAGATAATATGAATATATTTGCTTTGCCGACAACTAAAGATAGAGATAGATATTATATTTTTTTGGTGTGGTACTGTTTCCCACTTAAGCTTGTATATATGTATATTATATTTTTTTGGTGTGGTACTGTGTGGGACAGGAAAACAAAGTTATAAACTACAAGAATTAATTATGTAGAATATAATTATTAATCCTTAATCATCTTGATTTGATGGGTCGACAAACGTTGGCAAATAAGAGAAGACATATAATTCTATTATTATTTTTTATTATTTATTTTACTATTTATTACTGTTAAAAAAAAGGAATGAAAATGTAAGTTACTATTTATTACTGTTAAAAGGAAAACGGAAACGGAATTAGAAAAATTATGTACGATAATAGAATAGATATAAGTACGAAGGCGCACGACGCCTGCCTTTAGACTTTTTCAATATAAAACGCATCGTCTGATTGACAGAGAAAAAGACTGGCACATTAGGTTTATCAAGGCGCTCCCTCCGATTGTACGATAATCGAAGTAGTCCCTCTACTTTTATGTCAGGTGCCGTCAAAAATATATTTCAGTTGCAAATAAATTGTTTTTTGGTTTTTTAATTTTATTTATGTCTGGAGCTCTAGCGCCCCGCAGATTCGAAGCTTATGGAGCATATATTGTTCAGAGGCCTGGCTTCTCTGAAGGATTAATCAAACTATCGAGGAAACCTGTTGAAGCTGATTGATGAAAACGTGGTGAGTCGATAATGTTTGGTTATCTCTGTTCAAGACATCTATTACCAGGCAAACAAAGGAGGACCAATTTGGGTTTTCTTCCAAAAAATGGTTACTTTATTGGCAAATCATTTGCTTCAGTCGGTTTATCTGAATCTAATGAAAACCTTGAAGAAAAAGAGCATTCTTTTGCGGTGTCTTACTTCATAAACTATTGTGGGTTGTCCACAAAATCTGCTTTTTTAGCATCCCAGAGAGTACGATTTCGAACTCCGGAGAAACCAGACTCGGTGCTTAATTTCCTCAAAGAGAATGGGTTCACCAATACCCAAATCTCCCGGCTTGTCAAGATAGAACCGCCGCTTCTTTTATCTAATCCTGAGAAGACCCTTTTGCCCAAGATTGAGTTTTTCCGTTCTATGGGGGCTTCAAGTTCCGACCTCTCTAAGATTCTCTCTTCAAACCCTTCTCTGTTAAAAAGGAGCTTGGAGAAACATCTTATACCCTGTTATGATTTCCTCAAGAGTGTGCTTATTCTTGACGAGAAAGTTGTTACCGTTTTCAAGTGGACACAATGGGTTTTTTGTAAACATAATATGGTTTCCAATATGGCACTTTTGAGACAAGTTGGAGTGCCTCAATCCACAATCTCTTTCTTGATAACTAATTTTCCATCTACGGCGTTTGCTAAGCATACTAGGTTTGCTGAGGCTATCCACGAGGTGAAGGAAATCGGATATGATCCCTCCAAAACGGTTTTCGTCAATGCAATCCATGTGTTACTGAGTATGAGTAGACCAAAGTTGGAATCGAAGTTGGAGCTTTATAGGAGATGGGGTTGGTCAAAAGACGTTGCTCTCTTGGCCTTTAAAAGGCATCCAAATTGTATGCTTTTATCACATGAGAAGATCACAAAAGCAATGGACTTCCTTGTGAACAAAATGGGTTGTTCATCCACAGACATTGCTAGAAATCCTAAAGTTATATGTTTCAGCTTGGAGAAGAGGATTATGCCTAGATGTTCAGTTATTCAGATTTTGATAGCCAAGGGTTTGGTTAAGAACGATTTGTCCCCGTCGACTTTCATAGGACCTTGTGAGAGGAACTTCCTAGATAGGTTTGTGATCAAATTTCAAGATGGTGTTCCTGAACTGCAGAATGTGTATAAAGGAAAAGACGGATCTTTTGGATGTTAGAATTCAGTCTTAGAAGGTATGTGGGGTGGGAAACTTGTAAAAGCACCGACTGATTTTTATGGCATTTGTTTTGACATGGAGCCTCTTTTTTGAAGTGTCATGGAGTATCTTAGGTTAACCCCAGCATGATTGTATTATAAGAGTCTCTATTACTCAAGTCACTTATCGTCGTTGGTTCTAAGCATTCAAGGAACAAGACGCTGTACCCAGTGAATTTGTTTTCTTGTTGACATACGTTAGGTCTATTATTACATTTTATTTAAGTGGAATCTTTGGAGAACCTGGAATTCTCTTAACAAGCTCATCCTTGAAGCAGAGGAGAGTAGGTAAGCGTTACTGAATTCAAAACTTGTGTATATGGTTCATGTACAATGCTAATCTAGTCTACCATATACCTTTACTGCTATACAGGGAATACACGGTATATGGTTCAGAACTTTGAAAAAGATCATGAAACACCATAGACTGGTTAATAAGTGCATTTATTTGTTGGAGACAAAATTGAATCCAAGAGAGATACTGGACGTGTTCTTTAGTCTTTTACAGATTGAAAATTTGAAATCCAATTTTAACTTGGTCTCAAAATATGAACAAATCTCTCAACCGATAGACAATAACTTTTATCATTACTAGTGTCGAAAACTCTGAACCAAACTATATACCAAATACAATCAATCATTCCCCTCCCCGTCTCCTAAAGACCAACTGCAAGACAGATGCACATAACTATACCGTTACCAGCAGGAAATCCACAGCCCTCAGTTGCAGGACAGTATGGACACCAATAATTACACTAATGAACACAGAACTGGAGCTTAACATTTAAACAAAAGCAAGATGCATATTCAACCTCTCCACTGGGGCATAACTGTAAACTTATTTGCCATCCATCTTATATTAGTTTACGTACAAAACGACCATCAATTTGACTTGCCATGCTGCCACTGAGTTTCCAGCCAAAGATGATTCCATGCTAATAAATATCACTAGAAGTATCTAACTGAAGTTATTTACTGGTGCCAAGAAGCAGAAGTGGTGGATTTTTGGGACAACAGCGCCTTGAGAGATTCAGGATCTGCTACTGGGGCACTGCAAGTAAAGTTTTGGCACACGAGAGCAACCACTTTATCTGCAACATGATTATTCTTTGCCATGAGGGCAATATTGCTGTTGTGTTCATCCCAAAATTCCATCTCCTCCTTGTTGGAGGGGTCTATGTGAATAACCTGTTAAGAAATTGCACCATTAGGATCACGACGTGGTTTGATAAATTAGGAGATAGAATGGAGATATAGACTTGAGAAAATAGAATTTTATTGCTCACAGTTTTATTGGGATCATATGATGTGTGAGCTGCAACAAGCATGTTTTCAAACTCAATAGAATGCTTATGGCCAACCAAAACAACTTGCTTTCGAGAGGGAACAGTGACCATGTCCGCTGCACAACACATCAGAGGGACTGCCATAGCCATATCTTTCAGTCTCGCCTCAAAGACTGCCTGTATCAGACAAACAATAAGTCAATAAGCAAAGGGAAAGAAGAATTTTTTTAAGGCTAAACTAGTAAAAAACACTTGATCTACCGATAAAGGCAACAGCTTACCAGAAGATGTTCAGCGTTCTGCCTGTAACAATCAGTCCTAGTACCCGCAACCAAGGAGCCCAATCTTACAAGATTAATTGCAGAAACTGAGTTCCCAGAGGGCTCAGCCCCATCATTATCTTCCTTCACACGGAGGAGAACAGAAGGGTCTTCCCCTGGGGTATTGAAATAGCCTCCTCCCTCTCTATCAAGAAATAATTTATCCTGGCCAAAAAAAAAAAAAAATCAACCAGAGTCAAGCCCATGGAATGGAAATGGTGGCTACTAGAACCCGGAAAAGAACTTTGCTAGAAACCAGTTCTTGCCTGGGTGTCTTGCAGTTCAATTGCCCAAAGTAGCCATTCAATCCCACCACCAAATTCAAAAAGATCCAGCAATCCCGAAATTAGAAAAGCATAATCATCTAAGAATCCAGGTGCTTTAGATGGGCCATTCCTAAAGCTGTGTTGTAGCCTGTGCGTTTGCTCATTGTAGAGTTGCCTCCTGATAAAAGATGCTGCCTTCTCAGCAACATCCATGTACTCCTGGAGCTGGAATTACAGAACAGGATTGGCATAAAAATCTAAAAGAGATGACTAAACCAATCATGACAATAACAAGCTTGGAGTAACATAACTTATCATTACTAAACAACATAATCAAGGGAATATAAATAACACTAGACAAAATAGGATACCACAAATCATGATGCCACCCTTCGGAGTTCTAAATTATACAACTGACGAGACTTTCCTCCCCTGTAAATAAATCTGAACTGGTAAATCTTACTTCTATGTACTAGATGCCACCACCAGTAGCAGTCACCAAGTTCTTGGGACTGTTTAAGAAGGCATGAGCCTAACCATGAAGGGGCTTTTGCAGTCTTAATGCACAATGCAAGGCATAGCAAGTACATATCTCATATAAGTCCTAACGATCACAAAAAGAAAAACCATATTAAACATTTAACGTACTTTCCAGAAATAATGATTAAATGCAAAAAGCTCCCAGAAAACTGCCCTTTGTTGGCTGAGTTCAAGAGTCTGGCCAGTGGCTAAAATGAGACGAAGGTCAACAGAAAAAGAAGCTCTTCATTCACATCCAATATCATGCTAAAATTCCATGGTTAATTCAACCATACTATTAAATTCCAACACTCAAACTCTAAAAGCACCTGATATAAAGTGGAAACTATTCATACCTAATGAGCAAAATTTACCAATAGTCATGATTACTACAACTAGAGCACGTTCCTCCAAATAATTAAAGTATTTTATTAGGAAGTGTCCCTAGAGTTAAGCCAAAAGAAGTAAAATCTTACATCACAGCCAACAACAGGAAAGTAGAATTTGGTCCCCTCCTCCTCACCCTTCAGAATTTTAGAAGCCCTTGCCAATGATGATATTGCCAGTCCATTCCATGATACAATTACCTAGCAAGTAACTGAGTTGTTAAAAGAGTGCATAATAATAATTAAATTAAAAAGATATCTAAAAGCAGTGGATCATTTCCTTGAAAAAATAAGTCATTGTTTTCACAGATAATACCTTATCATCCAAATGTGGTCTTGGTCGACTTGATCTTACTTCAAAAAGCTTTCGCCTACATTCACCCAAAATATCAAGATATTTATCAACAGGCATGCCAACTTTTGATGCCATTTCAGCTGAGTTTTGTCTCTCAATGAGCACATTCTTTCCCTTGAATTCATGATGAGGATCACTCATTCTAGAAAGGTCACAGTTACCCGAAGGCTTTACATAGTAATGGTTCTTGAAAACAGTTGCATGCTCTCCAAGTATGTCATCAACCTAGATACAGCCAAAAAAATAGTATCAAAACTGAGAGAATAACCACTAATCTCATAACAAAAAAATTAAAAAAATTAAATTCACAAATGTATATAACCTTGAGATTTAGAAATTTCAGACAAAATTTGGCAAAAATTCAAATAGAGCTTGACATTATTTTCTAAAATACCATTGATGGAAAACAAGTCATCCATATTGCATCTATATTGAACATAAGATATATAGACTCAGGAAAGTGCAAAAGCAACCACCAAAATATGTTTTTGTTTTTCATAATTTAAGCAACCACCAAAATATTACAATAGAAGTTTTGGGCGTCCATTAATTCTTCTACTGTCATGCTGTTATAGAGAGATACAACCAATAAAAAGTAACAAACGAAGAACGCAAACAAAAATGATCAGTAATGCACCTAAATGCTACATTGGAAAGCAGTTATTTCATTTTCAGCCTTTTAAGCCGGGAGAACAGAGGACAGACAAAAAAATGTATTAGATGGAGTCCATATTCTCATTAGATACATGATAGATGTAATCAAGGACATGATAGCAGTCTAGAAGGCACTCTCGGAAAAAGTTGAGTGCAGTATATGTCATGCACAAGAATTTACATATCCTATATCTCAGCATTTGAGATAAAGTTGCAACATGCTTTATACCAAGATAACGATGGTGCAAAACAAACCTCCTCGCTGGTCCATATGTAGAAGGCTCCTTCCTTTTTTCTAGCGTCACCTTCATATTCAGCACTGTCAGCATCCTCTGCTGAAAAAATCTCACCTTCTTGCCCGATCATGTCTCTCCTCAAATAATCAAGAATATCCCGAGTCACAAATGAAAAGTAGTAGTCTTTGGTGATAGAAAACGCATCTGAATAAACATTAGCAAGCTGCCCTTGGTCGTACAGCATTTTTTCAAAGTGGGGAACTGCAAGATAACACTTATGTCTCAACAACTCCATCACAACAACCCAGAAAGAGGACAGAGGATGGGTCTTTCATTACAACAAAAATCAATTTAGTATCAATTTATCCAACAAAAAATGAGTGGACATAGAATCACAAAGAAATAAACAGACAACACAATCTTTCTAGCAAACAATACAGTATATGGCCTATCAATTAGGATCAAACTTAGTTTGTGGTAAAAAATAGCGCTAAAGAAAAACTGACCATGCCAGCACTCGTCCACGCTATATCTGTGAAAGCCACCTCCAACATGATCATGGATGCCCCCCCTTGCCATGCATTGCAAGCTGAAGAAAACTTTTTTTAAAGCTTCACTTGCTTCATGCAACTTCCCAGTTTCCTCCAATTTTTTGGACCAATAAAGCATCAGCTGAATTTCAACTGGTCTGGGAAACTTTGGGGCAGATCCAAAACCACCAAACTTCGAATCATAGCTTGCCGAAAGCTATTATAGAAATGAAACAAGAGACATGTTTCAACGAAATAAGTATCAATCCAGGAAAAAAGAAACATAAAAGCAACACAAATGCTAAGGTCAAATAATCTGAGAAGGTAACAATATCATCAATAGAGAAAAAAAAGTTGCACTATACCCCTCCATCCACTACACCTTTTGCAATATGACCACCAAACTATCAAAATTGTAATTTTATCACCCACTTTGAAACTTTTCTCCTCCTTTAAGATGAAAGTGCTGCAATCGTGTCACATCACATATTTTTTGTCCATCTAACAGTTAGATTTTAATGATGGGTTAAATTGCAACCTATGCTTCGAATTGGAGGCAATATGCCCCTTTCTATAAAAATCCAACTATTGAGACCGTCTCTCGTCACCTATTTCTCATCCATCCAGTAACAAGTGAGTATATGGCCACTTATATTTCAAATTTCTTTTTTTTTTTTTTTGGGGGGGNGGGGGGGGGTGCTGATAAAAGATTTTTATAGTTTGATGGTCAAATTGCAAAAAGAGTGATAACTTGAGGGGGGTAAAAGTGTAATTCTTCCAAAAGCATATCATCAATGTGTTTAACAAAACATTCCCTTTTGAGCATATGCTTTAGAGAGAGAGAGAGAGAGTAACAAGCAAGCTTAATCTTCATCACTGCATTTTTTTTTCCAGCACTAGCAGGATGGTTGGAAGCAGAAGACATTTTTTACTAACTTTGAAAACTCATAATTTATAGTGTGCTTGAGCCTGCAATCGACACCTTAAGAAAGACAACAAACTCATAGTAAAATAAAAGCCTTGCACTACCAACACAATTAATTAACACCTCAGTCATAGAATAAGCAAAAAGCAGATCTCATTCTGAGTAACTCTTACTTGATCTGCACACAAACGGAGCGCATTTTGTGGTAGCCCATCAGGTAATTTATTAGAACTTGCATTAGCTGATAATGCTTCTGCCAGCTGCTCAATAGCAAAGCCTCCACTCTTAACAAGAATATCCCTCTTGACATCCCAAGCATCCTTCACCTTTCTGAAACAGCACATTAAATTGATAAAGTGGCATGCAAAAGAAAAAAAACACAAATTTACTTTTTTAAAAGCAAAATTTTCTGTTGTTGCAATAAAGAATGTTACTAAATGGAACTCAAAATAATAAAATATCGGCCACCAGCACCGCGAAGGGCATGGGGAGTGAGAAGATGACAAATCTCGAGGGCTGTTGTATTCACACCTAAGTATGGTCTTAAATCCCGGTCTCCCGTACTTGTCATTTGGTGGAAAGTAAGTTCCGCCCATTAACGGTTTCAAATCAGGTGAAAGAAAGACACTAAGTGGCCAACCTCCACCACCATAGAGAGCCTGAACATAAGTCATGTATACCTAGAAAGCGAAACAATTCTTTCAGCCCAAAACTATAAATAAAATTCATAAAAGACATCAATAAGATACATCCACACCAAAAATCCAAGAGCAGCAGTGAAAGTAAAAACTGCATGACTAATTCAGCCGCTGTTTTTTCTATACTTATGACACTTGAATATAATCCCAACCCAATCTTACCCTGGCCTTGGGTATGCCAGACTAGCGAAAAATTATTGAACAAGAAAGAATATCGGGTAGAGAACGAAAATCGTAAAGAATGACTAATTTGCTGAAAAATGCAGTGACAAGATCACTCATTCACCTTATCAACATCAGGCCGCTCTTCCCGATCTACCTGTTGCACTGAAATGTAAGAATCACAGGAGGAAGAAAAACGTGACAATACTTCAAAAGTGATATAGTAATGAAATATTTGAAATTAGAAAATTGAGCAATTCAGAAATGAAATCCTTAGGATCAAAGCAAGTAAGAAAAGAAACGTACAATTGCTGTGAAATTAAATTTCATCACACCTTAATACTGACAAACCAATCATTCAACAGTTTGGCAATCCCTTCATCCTCAAAAGATTCTACCTCCATAACATGACACCTTTTGGATTTTTTCACAAGAAATTATTAGTCCAAGGCAATCATTCGACAATATTGGTTGGTAGGTATATAAAACCCCAAAAGTGGGCTAAGATTCTAACCAATGACAAGTGCTATATCCAACTTCGAATGAAAGAGCGTCAGCCATCATCAACGGTCAATTAATAAAATGAATCAAACGTTAGTCCAATCTATCCGATATCATAAGTGAATAGAGCACAGTTATCACTAATAAAGGAGATAATTTACTTGACAAGAAGATGGGAACGTCTCTCTTTCGCGCTTCAGCAAAAGCTTCCTCACCCCACGGGTACCAATCAACCTTCACATCATAGTTAGATCGTGTTACAGAACAAAACCACGGCTTCTACGAAATTCAAAAAATTCAAAACAATGCAATCCACTTATCCCCGCTTGGGTGCTGATAAAAACAAAGGAAAAGAGAAGCAAAAACAATTATCTTATCTCAAACGCTAACGTATTTGAAATTATGGTAAGCCAATCTCAACCAAGCCAAAAAAAAAACATCGTTAGGCTCAATTAAGCGCAGTTCTTATGTAATAAATCCTGTTTCATTTTCTTACCTTTGAGCACAAAGCAAAATTAATTAATCAAACTATAAAAAGAAAAAGAAAAAGAAAAAGAAAAAAAAGATTAATCCCACATACAGGGTTATGGGCATGCTGAAGAAGATAGGGACTGTGCTCCGCAGCCAGACGATTCGTGTACTTGTGAGAATGCGATTCTGGTGTCGAGGGTCGTTCAGCCATGGCCAGGAACTTGAGGGAGGAAATGGGTCGAGCGAATATGTACGGGAAAGGCCAAGTAAGTGGGGAAAAGTACGTAAAAACACAAGGGTATGGGGTAGGAAATGATAGAAATTTAGTTGGGTGGGAAAGAAAGCGATGGACGGAGGGGGAGAGAAGCAGTCGTCTGAGCATAGAACTGTGAAGAAGGAAGGAAGAAGAAAGACGAGGCTTTTTTAGTAGGGAACACCCGGTTGTTGTCGGTTTAGAAGGAATTGCGAATTTGCCATAATGTGAGAAGGTTAAGGGTGATTTCAGAAGAGCCATCTGGGGCCTGGTTTTGCTCGACTCTTGGAGAGGCTTGCTCGCTGACAAGTGGCATCTCCTTCGTCAAAAATCAGTTTAGGACGTTGTTCAGTACGGCCAGATTGGTCTCTTTTCGGTACGTCCTACGAGAGTATTTTTAGTGAATAATATATGAAGTAATGTTATCTAGAGTTATTTTTTCATATTTTGTGTGTATTATATTCATATAATTGATTAGATTAATTATTTTTTAATACATAACTAATGATATTAGTAAAATATATAAAAAAATATGTAGAAGTGATTGTACATATAAATTTTTATGACAAAAATGGAAGTAATATTTATTTTTTCTTTTGGAGAAAAAGAAAAAAACAGAAAAAAGCTACGTAGCAGCCACTATTTGGGTACATCTAATACACACATGACATATAGACCGATTCACTAACACTACTGAACCAGTTTAGTCCATTCCGTCTCTCAGCCCTCATTCCCCTCATTGAGTCATTTCCCCCCACCCCCTGAAGCCAAGCACAGCTCTCCCCACCATGACCTCAACCCTCCCCACCTTTACCTAAGCCCTACACGCCACAACCTCAACCCTCCCGAGGAGATCAGCCCCAAGCCCTCGATCCCTCAATCCACCAATGAAGTCCTCGGTCCCTCAATCCATCAAGGCGAAGCCGCCCTCAGTCCACTGAAGCCCTCATATCTATGGAGAGTAATGTATTATTTCTTTGAAATAATCTATTTGCCCTAGGGTTTAGCATACATTTATTTTTTTTTCCTATGTTTACTGCATCTCTTTTTTCTCACAATCGGGTCTTAGGGAAAATTTCCCTTTAAACCTTTGTTTTAAATTCTCTTTTCTCATTTGTTTGGTCTCTCAATAGTTCACACACAGTGGAAATTTCAGATTTATCGCCTCGCTTAGTATTACCAGCATGCTTGGTGGAAAGAAGCATTTTTTTTCATCCTAGTTTGAAGGGCTACAAGGTAATTGTTAAGGATTTGTTACCTCCTATAGGCTATTTATAGAGGTTATTTCCTTAGAGTGATTGGAGTCTAATTAGCCTTGTGAATCCTTTTCCTTGTAGGAGTCTAAGTCATGTGAAGCAGCTCCCTTCTAGGAGTAGGAGTCTATCTCCTGTTAGGAATCTGAATCTGTTTCCTCTTAGGAGAGTGAGTCGATCTGTCTTATCTCTTCTTGATTTTATCTCTTAGCTAAACTTGTGGAGACTCAAATATCCCTTCCAGTTACTCCGCTAATTTCATTCGTGATCATCACGTGGGAAATTAAATACTTTGAATTCTTTGTACCTGTCTTTTACCCCATCGGCTCGTGGGCATTCGTTTGCTTTTGTTTTTCCCTACCCAGCCGAGGATCCCTGCTAGTTAGTGCGCGTGGGTGTCTTCACTTCCTTTTGGTTAGCTATCAATTGGCTGCACCGTGCATGAGGCTCAACCTTTGGTAGCTCGGCCTTTTGGTTGTCTTGGGAGTCTTCAAGTCAACTGTAATTGAGGTAACCTGCAGAAAAAGCAGTTCTGGTAGCTGTGAAACCTTAGAAGGTTTTGAGAATCTTCAAGTCAATAATCTACAAAATAAATTTAGAAACTTGGTCACTGGTATCCTATTCGATCCCTAGTTTGTTGTCCAATCTCTGGTTTTTTGTTTGTTTCGTGCTAAGCGATGAGAGGCTCAGCTTGGAGAGATAGGTGGGAGATATACTCGACCGCATTGAGTGTGAGCGTGAAGCTTAGTTTTAAGTATATGGACGTTTTCCTGAGAGACTGTTTATTGTATGAAAAAACTGTTTATCCTTGAGTGCTTTTGTAATAGTATTTTTGCACGGTTAAGACTGCTAAATATTTGCTTGCCCAGAGTTGTTGGTCGTGTTGCTCGCCTAGAAGCGTTTGTCCTTTTGCTCGCCTAGAGGCGTTTGTATGGTTGCTCACCTGGAGGCGTTTGTATAGTTGACCGCCCAAAGGTGTATGTATAGTTGACCGCCTAGAGGCATATGTATAGTTGACCACCTAGAGGCATATGTATAGTTGACCGCCTAGAGGCATCTGTATTCTTGCTTGCCTATAGGCGTTTGTGCTGTTGCTCGCCCAAAGGCGTTGGTTTACTAAAAACAAAATTGGTTAGTATAATAAAAATGTACAAATTTGAGATTTAAATACCTGAGCCTTGCTCTGGTGGTGATGGGCTTCCTGGCGAGAAGATTAACTTGGGCATCGAGGAGTTTCCTTTGTACATGGCACTGCGAGGCTGATAACTCGTCATTGGTATTTAATGGTCGGGCGGTCCCTGACCTTTCCCACCTTTTTACATGGCACCGCGAGTGTGAACTCATCATTGGTGTTTAAGGGTCAGGCGGTCCTTGACCTTTTTCCACCTTTTTGCATGTTACCGTGAGCCTGATATGGCTTGCCTTTGGTGTTTAGGGTCGGTGTGGTCTAAGGACCTACGCACCCTTTTTCATGGCACCGCAAGCTGCTAAGACTTGCCTCTAGTGTTTAGGGTCGGCGTGGTTTGAGGACCTACGCTCCATTTTTTCATGGCACCGCAAGTTGTTATGGCTTGCCTATGGTGTTTAGGGTTGGCGTGGTCTAAGGACCTACACGCCCTTTTTTCATGGCACCGCAAGCTGCTATGGCTTGCCTTTAGTGTTTAGGGTCGGCGTGGTCTAAGAACCTAAGTGCCCTTTTTTCATGGCACTGCAAGCTGCTAAGGCTTGCCTCTGGTGTTTAGGCTTAGCATGATCTGAGGACCTACGTGCCCTTTTTTCATGGCACCGCAAGCTACTAAGGCTTGCCTCTGGTGTTTAGGGTCGACGTGGTCTGAGGACCTACGTGTGACGCCCCCAAATTCCGCTTGGGATTGAACGGACATTTGAAGCGTCGGGACATGCAACACAAGGTTACCTGCCCCCGTTCATGACATATAAGATGCAATGTTTCTAACATGCATCTAGCATTATGCAATATTCGCAGCGGATAATCTTTTTCTTTAGCAATACTATGCACCAAACTAAATATATCCCAAATACTTGAAACATAATTCATACATAAAGGCATACTAAAAAGCCGTGATCACCACACTAGTCTAAAATGGTTGTGATCAAAAGAATACTTGAGATACAACTCCAAAAGTACAAGTATTAACCTAAGTTAAATACTATACCATCATCAACATCGCACCGTGGCCTAGTCGACCGTATTCAGTTGGTCAGATTCCAATTCTCCTTTGGGTCCTGTAACAAGATCTACCATTCGGGGGAATGGTAGTTGGGACTACCACAGTGAGATTTGATTACAAATCTCAGTAAGTTAACATAAAACTCACACACAGGTTAAAAATGCATGCATGGCAGTAAAAGCATAAATGCATAATTATAGTCATATATAAACATAGTATAACTTGACATATAGCATGACTTAACCAGAACTTAAACATGAACTGAAACTTGACTTAACATGGCATAAACTTAAGCTTAAAACATAACATGAACAAACAACATAACATGAACGTGAAACATAACATGGACATGAACATAACATAACATGAACGTGATCTTGAACATATCATAAAAGTGAACATAACATGATGTGAACATGAACTTGGAACATAACATAAACATGAACATAACATGTACGTGAGTATAATATAACATGAACTTGATCTGAAACTTGACTTAACATAAACTTGGAATCTTATTTAATTGTCTTGATAAATAATGTGCATTAATACGTACTCCACAGTTGTTGTGGCCCCACGTATTCAAGTAACATAAAACATAATACGTACTCCACAGTTGTTGTGGCCCCACGTATTCTACATGTCACAATTGCTGTGTCTCATGTAGTGTATGCTCCACAGTTGTTGTGGCCCCATACTTCATGCTCCACAGTTGTTGTGGCCCCATGAATTCACATAACATAAAATATAATACGTACTCCACAGTTGTTGTGGCCCCACGTATTCTACATGTCACAATTGCTGTGTCTCATGTAGTGTATGCTCCACAGTTGTTGTGGCCCCATACTTCATGTAACATAAAATATAATACGTACTCCACAGTTGTTGTGGCCCCACGCATTATAAGTAACATAAATATAATACGTACTCCACAGTTGTTGTGGCCCCACGCATTATAAGTAACATAACATAAATATAATACGTACTCCACAGTTGTTGTGGCCCCACGCATTATAAGTAACATAAATTAAGATATAATACGTACTCCACAGTTGTTGTAGCCCCACGCATTATAAATAACATAACATAAATATAATACGTACTCCACAGTTGTTGTGGCCCCACGCATTATAAGTAACATAACATAAATATAATACGTACTCCACAGTTGTTGTGGCCCCACGCATTATAA
>QGSO01000732.1:56902-83587 GCA_011037825.1 Carya cathayensis | reverse complement strand
CGTCGCTGCATTACACAGAATACGCTACACGCGTATTCTCTTCACACAACCCGCCGTATCACATCTACGGCATCCATCTCACGCCTATACTTCACAGCACAGTCCACAAAATACACAATCAAACGCAACACTTCACAACCACACTTCGCTTCACAACTACGCAACGAATTCCACAAATACAACTACACAATCCACAAACCAACCAACTATTTTAAACGTAAAATAACTAGAGATAGAAGGTTATACCATCGACGGGATAACCCGTGCGTCGCTCGTTGTTCGTCACGAACATGCGTCGGAGGAACGTACGTGGCGGCGTACGGTGGCTGTCCACCACATAAAGTGGTAGTTTGGGCTTGAGAAAGGCTAGGCGTGGTCTTGGAAGACTCATGATTTTACAGCTGTCGGTGAAGAACAAAATACGTGATTTACGGAAAAGATAAACTATACGCGTGATTCCAGATGAGGGTAAAGACAAGAGAGATGTGATTGCTGTCGGGAAATAATCCAAAACTGATAATTTTAGCGGGCTGTTACACTACGCGCCCTTTTTCATGGCACCGCAAGCTGCTAAGGCTTGTCTCTAGTGTTTAGGGTCAGCGTGGTTTGAAGACCTGCGCGCCCTTTTTTCATGGCACTGCAAACTACTAAGGCTTGGCTTTGGTGTTTAGGATCGGCGTGGTCTAAAGACCTACGAGCCCTTTTTCATGGTACCGCAAGCTGCTAAGGTTTGCCTCTGGTGTTTAAGGTCGGCATGGTTTGAAGACCTAGGCGCCCTTTTTTCATAGCACCGCAAGTTGCTAAGGCTTGGCTTTGGTGTTTGGAGGGATGCTCGACTGCACTGTTGTGGTAGGAGGCTAAGTTTAATCATCCTGATAAATTTTTACAAAAAACCAAATAGGTTAGTGTAATACAAATTAAAAGTTTAAGATTTGTAAACCTAAGCCGTTCCACTAAAGTGTGGCGAAGGCTGGTGACACACGAGCAATGCTCTTGGGCAGCCATGCTTTTACATTGATGAACGCCCGGGATGCATGCGGTTATCGATTGGTCTATTCTGATGAAGACAAAATAAGATGGCCAAGCAGGGCTTTGTAAATGATGTTCCTTGCTAATCGGGTGATTTCTGGCAAAGTATATGCCAGAGAAATTTTGCTACTTCTTCCCTGACTAGGATTGTTTGCTGTTGAATGATCCTTGCATGGAGAAAATGTCCATCCTCGAGTGCTTTTACGGTAATAATCTTGCACGGTTGAACTGCTGAATTTTTTACTCGTTGAGAGGTGTTGCTCTTGTTATTTGCCCAAGGAGCTGGTCTGGTTTGGCAATAATGAAATGCTTTTATTGCTTGCCAAAAGGTGCTGCCTGTCACAGTTAACGCCCAAAATCTCATGAGGTGCTCCTGATGCGTGAAGCTTGGTCGCCATGGGGCGGCGAGATGGACTTTCAGTGGGTGCCCAAAATCTGGTCAAGGAGCTTATGGTGCGTGAAACTTGGCAAGGAAGGCTCCATGCAGTGAGTAAGTGGTGAGGAGTATCCCGTGAGTGGGCAACTGGCAAGCAGCATCTTGTGAAGAGGAACTTCGTACGGAAACAACTCTTGGTGGCGAGAACTGATGCCGAGAAGCTTCTGTGATGAGCTGGTGCATGTGGTGAGGAGGTTTCCTACAGATTTGTGGCGAGGAGCTCTGACAAACTCCATTGCAAACAAACTCAATAGGCAACTACTTTGTTCTGAGATGGTCCTCATTGACTGTTGCAACTTGCAACCTGCTTGAGTGGTTTGACGATTGGAGCTTCATAGCCAGTTGTAGTTGAGCGAGCTGCCCATGGTGTTACTAGTGAGAACGGCCAAGACTTTGGCGAGCAGCACCATGAGGTATCTAGACCTCATTACTAGCAATAGAAATATCTGGCGAAGTAGATGGTGGTTAAACTGGTTCCCTCTGGTTGCTTGCCATCGTGCTCCCAACATTCACATGGTGCACAACCCTCATGGTGCATTGCTGCGGCAATGACAGGTTGAGAGGAAAGCCACTGTAATTGGGAACTGTCGCTCTAGTGACAAAAAATGCCAGTGAGCTTGACGATGGTTGGCAACAAGCTCACTGGCGAATGGCTTTGCTGGTTCCTTAGCTTCTTGCCTTCTCTTCTTGCACTATGGCTAGCGTGAGCGGCTCCCGTAATGAAGGAACTACCCCGCTGGCAACAAAAAACTCTGGCGGTTTTGGTGGCTGTCGGTGGTGCTGCTGCCAACTCATGAATGCAATGTGTGGGACTCTGGCAACTTGTTTGTTGCCCAGATGACTAACACAAGATGGGGGTGAATTGAGTTGTATTTAAAAAAAATAACAATTATAAATCAAATATACAATATAAAATATGAAACAACAATAAATATAAAAAGTAAGGGGAAGAGAGAAGTAAACTCAGTATGTTAACGAGATTCGGCCCCACTGCCTACGTCCTCGCCTCAAACTACCCTTTGAGGATCCCCGAATTCACTATTCAACCTCCTTCAGGTGGAGATAGAAACCTATTACACATTTGAACAACATCGCTACAAAGGATCCGTGTAGAACACCCTTTACACTTGCAATCACCTTACACGTGGTGATTCAACTATTCCCTGTGTAGAACACTTTCTACACGCACAAGGGTTATACACACCCTTTTACTGATACAAGAATTGATAGTGGGTAGGTTATCAGAAAACACTCCTCAATGAGTGAAATAAGAACAATACAGCACAAACTATATCTCTCAAAATGAACAAGGCTTAAGGCTCAATGCTTAGAGAAGAGAGAATGAAAGTTTTGAATGAATATTGTGGTGCTCACGGGCGAGAATGGCAAGGAGCTCCAAGGGTCGAGAACCACCACACTGACAACAGACAATGCCGACAAGCAAGGTGGTGGTCGGCGATGGGCTGGTCGGCGCACGAATGACTGGTTTAGTGGTCCTTCAACAACGTTCATCCTCTACCTGCACTATGCCAGACGCAACTGGCTACCGGTGTTAGGGAACCACCCCACCGGCTACAGAAACTGTCGGTAGTGTGGTTGGTGGGTGGTGGTCTCCATGCAAGTCTATGGACGCCGGTGTGTGGGCCTCCAACAATTTGTTGCTCTCTACCCACATTGTGCACGATGTGCACAATACCTCGATTCGGTGAATTTCAGGCAAAAGCCTCCACTGCCGTTGTATCACCGGTGGGTCACCAGTGGTTGCAGCTTCTGCATGGTGGAGGAAGTGGGTGCATGTCATGCACCCCTTCCTACATATGCAGTGCATGGCACATGTGCAGCGCAGGGTGCATGTGTGTAGTGCATCTGTTTCTTGTGGTCCTTCTTCACGTATAATAGATCTGATTTTTGGAAACAATCTTGTGAGTTGTGGAATTCCCCTACTCTCCTTTTTGGCATTAAGAAATCACCATTTGCGTGTGATCATGTGATAGTTGGCAGATGAAAACCACGTTGAAGTCTGTATGAATCCCATAGACGGCGCCAAATGTTAAGGATTTGTTACCTTCTGTAGGCTATTTATAGAGGTTATTTCCTTGGAGTGATTGGAGTCTAATTAGCTTTGTGAAGCCTTTTCCTTGTAGGAGTCTAAGTCATGTTAAGCAGTTCCCTTCTAGGAGTAGGAGTCTATCTCCTGTTAAAAATCTGAGTCTGTTTCCTCTTAGGAGAGTGAGTCGATCTGTCTTATCTCTTTTTTATTTTATCTCTTAGTTAAAGTTGTGGGGACTCAAATATCCCTTCCAGTAATATAGAACGCTGTCTTGAAGTTATGATTTAGGCACTAGTAATCGTGGAAGCTTTCTTTTACTAATTTATTTTTTGTGAGTGAAAAGCAGGAACAATTATTTAAATTACTTGGCTAAAATTTCACGGTGTTGTTTCTTCTTGCTTGTTCAGGATTTCTAAGTATCAGAATTAATCCCCACAATAGTGGTATTTGTTTGATTTGATTTGGTGTCGGGTAACAAAATCTATAGTTGAAATTATATATATGTGTCTCTGTGCGTATCTTTGTGCTTTTAATTGATACTAAATCTTAAGTACTTTTGTAGGGATGTTACTTATGTTTCTAGCAGATCAGTCATTGTTGTAGCTGGAAAGAGTTCCAATGGTGTTAATGTGGTTATATGGGATACATTGGTTCCACCTTCAACCTCTCAAGCTTCCATTATATGTGATGAAGGTTTTCCTCTTAGTTTGAAACTACACATGGTGAAACTGGTTGCATGTTACTATTTTTATTTTCCAAATTCTATTGATTTGTAGTGGAATTTGTAGGTATTTAAAGTAAAAAATACATAAAAACTAGTTACATTATATATACGATATTACCACAAGTTTTTCCTTGAAAATAAGGGTGATTTTTTTTTTGTGGTGACATAAGTATTCCAAAAAATATTGACTCATGAAAGTTGCCTGAAGGTGATGCAAATTATGATGACAACTATTGACAATGTAAGATATAAATTGAAGTTACCTAATGAGAAATTGATTATGAATATGGTAATTACCTCACTCCCACAAATAAATTGTTTCTATCCTCTATATAAAGTAAGGTTTAGGTTATCGTTTCATAGACTGCTGTTGTTTTGGTCTAGATTCTTGGCAGCATCATTTGTGGAAGTTCACTAAAAAAAAATCTAAATGCATCAGATCTGGAAAATTGACCAACCCACCACCCTTTTTCAAATTTCTTTAGGTGCTTTGGCCATACTTTTTGGTTTGTAGATTGCTATTTGGCTGTGATTAATTAGTTAACAATGTGCATTTATAGCAGTAAAGTTGTTCATTCATTCCCTTTTGTCGTGAAGGTGGAGCGTGCTTCCTTGTTGTGTTTAATAATGATATAGGAAGTGGTTCCATTTCTCCTCTTATTATGACTAGGCCAATGGGGGTGATGTTTGACTCCATGACTTCTGGTATATTGCTACCGGTAAGAGTAAGCGTAACTGGCACGCTGATAATGGTGAAAGCATCAGCTCATCTTCAAGTTTTGACATGCAGACAAGGGTAACTAAAAATGTTGGGGACCAAAAAAATATCTTTTGCATGGCATGAAATGTCCCTCTCCTAAATGTGTTTGTTGTGAAATGTTCGTATTGTGTGCATGGAGAGGCAAAATGCAAATTTTTGAATGGTCCAGCTATAATGGTACTTCTCAAGGGTTGACCTTGTCAACGAGGAATATTAGGCACCATATTAGGCAAGAGAATTACGGAAGAATGTTAGGCACCGTTTGTTGTATATAGTTGACTCTTATGTATTGCTGTATATAGTTCTTTCCATGTATAGTTTTCGGTGGCATAGTTTATATAATAAAGGGAAATCTCAAGGCCAAAGGCATTCGGACCAAAAATTGTCATGGTATCAAAGCTATCTTATTTTTTCTTGTATTTCGGTCTTTCTCCACAGACACTTTCTTCTTGGCTGATTTCTTCTCTATAGAAAGTGGTCTGTTCTTCAAGGTTTCTCGGTTCTATCTCCCCTGAAACAGTTTTCTGTTTCAGTCTGTGAATTGGTGGTGGTGCAGTCTGTCGGTGCTATCTCCCCTGAAACAGTTTTTTGTTTCAGTCTGTTTCAGTTTCGTGCGTCTATTTCAGTCTGTGAATTGGTGGTGGTGCAGTCTGTTTCAGTTTCAAACTCAAAACAGTTTTCTAGTAGTCTCTCGGCACATGTTCTCGGAACTAGCCTCTGTTTTGTGGTTGAAAATTCTAAGTTGAGGTAGAATTTTTTTTTTCTACTCTTGGTTTCGTGCGTCTTCTGGGTATCGGCAGCTTCCTCTCCAGGAGTGGTGTTTTTCGGCAGCCTCTATTTGAGCTCTGGGTATTTTTTTTCCTTCTCCAAATATTTTTTTGTTTGGGCGTCTTCTTCCAGGAGTGGGTGGTTTCGGCATATATATTTTTTTTGGTCTTTACGTGTCTATTTTTTTTCTGGGTGGTTCATAGTGTCTATTTTTTGTGGTAACTCTTTGTTGGCAATTTCTTTTATTCGGTATCCTCTCGGCTGTTTTATTTTCTTGCTTACTGCTTCCTATTTTTTGGTGATTTTGCTTCTTGGCACCTTTACTACTGAGTGCTATTTTTTGTCTTAGCCTTTTTTTTTTTTTTCCAATGGATTCTGCACCTGTGTATGTTAAGTTTACGGGCACAAATTATTCTACCTGGGCATTTCAGTTTAAATTTTTTCTCAAGGGCAAAGACCTTTGGGGTCATATTGATGGCACGGATGTCGCCAAACCCTCCGCTTCTGAAAAATCTCAGGATGTCGAGTCTTCTTCGTCGTGGGCTGTGCTTGATGCACGCATCATGTCTTGGCTTCTTGGTTCAATGGAGTCCCATATTGTCACCAACTTGCGACCCTATCGCTCCGCTCAATCTATGTGGCCTTACTTGAAGAGGGTTTATCATCAGGACTACTACTCAGCCTTTCTGACTCTTTGGCATGAATATGCTGATTTGGTTACAGCGGATGTTCCTGTTGACACTCTTTCAACTATTTAGACTCTTCATGCGACTAGCCGACGTGATCAGTTTCTTATGAAGCTACATTCGGAATATGAATCTGTTCGCTCCTCTTTACTGAACAGATCTCCTGTTCCCTCTCTTGATATTTGTTTTGGAGAGTTACTTCGTGAAAAACAACGTCTTAGTACTCAAACTATTCTGGAGCAATCTCATGGCAGTTCTGGGATGTCAACTGTAGCTTATGCTGCACACGGACAAGGACCCTCTATCAATTCTAAAAACTTGCAATGTTTCTGCTGCAAAGAATATGGGCATATTGCTGCCAATTGTTCTAAGAAATTCTGCTCTTATTGCAAGAAGAATGGTCACATTATCAAAGAGTGTCGTACTCGCCCTCAGCATCGTCAGGCCCAAGCATTTCAGACTTCGGTTATTGTTTCGCCCGCAGCGCCTTCTGCAGCAAATGGCTCTCCTTCCGATGCAACCTCTAATCCTGCACCTCCTGCACTGAATTACTGCACCCTCGACATGGTGCAACAGATGCTCATTTCGGCATTATCAGCAATAGGGTTCCAAGGTAACAATTCTACTAAACTCTGGTACGTGGACTCGGGGGCCTCCAATCACATGACTAATAATCCCACTGCTTTATGCCATGTCCGGCCCTACGCTAGTCAATTTGCTATTCAGACTGCCAATGGCAGCTCTTTGCCCATAGCTTCTGTCGGAGATGTCTCTTCGAAGCTCACTGATGTGTTTCTTGCTCCTCAGCTTTCTACGAATCTTATTTCTGTTGGCCAATTAGTTAATAATAATTGTGCTGTTAATTTTTCTGGTGATGGTTGTGTTGTGCAGGACCAGGTAACGGGGGAGCCGATCGCGAAGGGACCTAAAGTGGGGCGCTTGTTTCCACTATTTTTGTCTATTCCCAATTTTTCTCAAGTTTCTTCTATTAAGTCTTTTGCTTGTAATAATGTTTCAGATCTTAGTATGGTATGGTATCGTCGTTTAGGTCATCCCCATACTCAAATCTTATCTCATGTATTAAACTCTGGTTTACTTGGTAATAAAAATCGTTCTTCTTTATCTCTTAAATTTGATTCTTGCAAACTTGGTAAAAACAAAACTCTTCCCTTCCCTTTGCATGCTAGTAGAGCATCTCACTGCTTTGATCTTATCTATAGTGATGTTTGGGGACCTTCTCCTATTTCTTCACATGAAAAGTTTAAATACTATGTGACTTTTATTGATGATCATAGCAGATTTACTTGGGTTTACTTTCTTCGCTCTAAATCTGAGGTCTTTCGTATTTTTACTGAATTTTTAGCGTATGTTGACAATCAAATTTATGCTTCTATTAAAACATTACGCACAGATTCCGGTGGTGAATATTTGTCTACTGAGTTTCAAACATTCTTGGCTTCTAAGGGTATTATTCATTAACGTTCATGTCCCTCTACTCCTCAACAAAATGGAGTAGCCACGCAAAAATCGTCATCTCCTTGATGTGGTACGTACTCTCTTGTTAGAATCTTTTGTTCCATCCATGTTTTGGGTCGAGGCTCTGAAAACAACTACTTATTTGATTAATCGTTTGCCTTCTCAAGTCTTAAATATGGAGTCTCCCTATTTCCGCTTATTTGCTACACAACCTAGTTATGATAACCTCTGTACATTTGGTTGTGTATGTTTTGTGCATTTACCTCCTCATGAGCGACATAAATTATCTGCTCAATCTGTCCGCTGTGCTTTCTTGGGATATAATGTGTGTCAAAAGGGATTTGTGTGTTATGATCATACTTTACATCGTACACGGATTTCTAGAAATATTATTTTCTTTGAAAATCAACATTTCTTTCCTGTGTCTTCTGTGTCATCCTCTTCTACTGTGATTCTCCCCTCCTTTGAACAGCCATTCTCAGATCGTCATCCCGTCAGTTCTCGCTTTAGACCAGGTTTTGTGTATACGAGATGCTCCAGCCCACAGTCTCTTCCGGTGGCTCCACCGATATCTACTCCTACCATGCTTCAGGACCAATCAGTTGCAACACCCTCAGAGCACTTGGCAAGTCGCTCTTCTCGAGTGTCAGTACCTCCGGATAGGTATGGATGGTTTGCTTCTGCTCTTACTGCTACATTATCCAATTTTGATATTCCCACATGCTACTCATATGCTGTCAAGCAAGATTGTTGGCGACAAGCTATGCAAGAAGAAATTGCTGCTTTAGAGGCCAATCACACCTGGGATATTGAGCCATGTCCTCCTACCATTGTTCCTCTGGGTTGCAAATGGGTTTATTCAGTCAAAGTCCAATCTGATGGACGTTTGGAACGTTACAAAGCTCGACTTGTTGCACTTGGGAATAATCAAGAATATGGTGTCAATTATGAAGAGACATTTGCTCCTGTGGCTAAGATGACTACTGTTCGTCTGATTCTAGCTCTTGCTGCTTCCAATGATTGGCCACTACATCAGATGGATGTTAAGAATGCTTTCCTTCATGGTGATCTTAAAGAGTGTATTTACATGAAGCCACCCCAGGGATTGTTCACCTCTCCGACTTCACATGTGTGTAAGGTTCGTCGCTCCCTTTATGGTCTCAAGCAAGCTCCAAGGGCTTGGTTTGATAAATTCCACACAACTTTATTACAATTTTCATTTAAGCAAAACAAGTATGATACTTCATTGTTTCTTCGGAAATCAGACATGGGTATTGTTGTTCTTTTAGTTTATGTTGATGATATTGTGATCACTGGTTCCGATTCTGTCTTACTCGGCCAGCTCAAAACTCTCTTAGAGTCCTTTCATATGAAAGATCTTGGATCTCTCACATATTTTCTTGGTCTTAAGGTGCATCGTAGTCCTTCTGGTATTTCACTCAATCAACATAAGTATGCTAGTGACTTGGTGGCTACAGCTGGCCTACAGGAGGCTACTTCTGTTGATACACCTATGAAATTAAATGTCAAGCTTCGCAAAGAGGAGGGTGACTTACTTGTTGATCCTCGATTATATCGAAAGTTGGTGGGTAGCCTTGTTTATCTCACCATTACTAGACCAGACATTTCTTTTGCTGTACAACAAGTCGGTTAATTTCTTCAGGCTCCTCGTCATCTTCATTTGGCTGCTGTCCGTAGGATCATACGCTATGTTCAGGACACTTCTACCCATGGTTTATTCTTCCCGGCTAGCAACTCTACTAGTCTTGCTGCTTATTGCGATGCTGATTGGGCTGGTTGTGCGGATACACGACGCTCCATCACTGGTTGGTGTGTGTTCTTAGGTAATGCATTGATCTCTTGGAAGAGTAAGAAGCAAGATAGAGTTTCTAAGTCTTCTACGGAATCGGAATACAGGGCGATGTCTTTAGCTTGTTCTGAAATTATTTGGCTTCGAGGTATGCTTGCTGAGCTAGATTTTTCAGAGACCGATCCCACACCTCTACATGCCGATAATACAAGTGCTATTCAGATCACGGCCAATCCTGTCTATCATGAGCGCACGAAGCATATTGAAGTCGATTGTCACTCTATCCGTGAAGCATTTGACGCTCGTGTTATCACTCTTCCACATATTTCTACTGAACTTCAAATCGCTGATATCTTCACCAAGGCTCTCACTCGTCATCGACATTGCTTCCTAAGTAACAAATTGATGCTTGTTGATTTACGGGCATCAATTTGAGAGGGGCTGTCAACGAGGAATATTAGGCACCGTATTAGGCAAGAGAATTACGGAGGAATGTTAGGCACCGTTTGTTGTATATAGTTGACTCTTATGTATTGCTGTATATAGTTCTTTCCATGTATAGTTTTCGGTGGCATAGTTTATATAATAAAGGGAAATCTCAAGGCCAAAGGCATTCGGACCAAAAACTGTCAGACCTTTGTAAATTAATCGTTGTAATGAAAACAACTTGACAATTGGTTTGGATTAAACAACGTTGTAATGAAAAGTTGTGTAAATTAACCTTTCTTGAATTGAGTTCATAACTAGAGAAGTTGAGAGTAGCCCTTCTTATATTACTTCTAAATGTCTTGGATGTTAATAGCTTGGTGGATAGGTCTGCTCACGTTAATAGCAAGGCAAGATTAAAGGTACTACTGTTGTGCACTGATATCTGGATATAGAGATCTAAGCTTACTTTTCATTCATCTCACAAATATCATAGTAAACGAAACACAAAGTAAACAAATATATTACAGGTCTCATTTCCCTTTTATTTCCTTCTTACAATCATTTACAATCAGTGCATGCTTAGCAACCACATACCAAAACTAAAGTTATACAAGAACTAAATATATAGCAAATGAAAATATATCTTGGTCATGTCTTCGCTTCCAATCTTGTCAATATCCTCCATCCGAAAGAAGTGCCACAAAGCCATTCAAAATACTTGGTGGAATGTTTACCAAAATTCAAACCCAGACCCAGATTTGAAAAATAGCAGAAACAAACATATCAAATATTGAATTAACATCCTGCACATATTTAACATTCTTATAGTCATCCAAGTCTACAACAAAAAAAATTAATGCCGCCTTCAACAGAAGACCATGTTCTACCAAGAAATAAGCATGGAAATTCAACGACCTATATTGTAATAGATAGAATGAGCAAAGTAATTAGTGTATAGACTATAAGAGCATTGGCTAGCCATTGCCAAGTCCATAATTTAGCTAGAATGTCAACAAATCTATCTAAAATAGATTTTTAGATAGATTAGTCCACATTGGACTAGCTATCTTGAAGTCTAAATAATAATAAAATATTATATATTTTAATAATATAATTTTTTTTTTTATCCTTTCATACCATTTTTTATAGAAGGATACATGATGTAAAAATGCAAGGGCAGAGGGCATTGTTTGGAGAGACATATCCAAGTAGGTGTAAATCAAATATGAAGGGAAATAGGTGAAGGAAAGAGATCATCAATACATATTCATGAGATTTCAAAAACTGAGGGGCAGCATTGTATAGTTTACATTTTCCTAATGATCAATACATATTCATGAGTTTCATTCCTTTTACCAAATCCTCCTTCCCAAACCAAACAAGCCCCATATGAAACCAGTCTCTATTTATGCTCTATTTACAGATTAATAGAGGCATGAACCAACTTCCAAAAAACCTAACTGAACTCCTACTTTGTAACTTTAAACACTGACAAAGTAGAAACTGCAAATTAATTCAAGAGAGTTGTAAAAAACAGATCAATTTACTCGTGTATGTCAAAAAATTTTCACTGCCATTTCAGGACTGTTAGGTCTGCCAGCACGAGTTCATGCCAACAACTACAGACCAAAAATTTCCCAACACATTGAAGAAAAATAAAAGAGCCAAACAACAGAACATCTTCTACAATGTCAAGCAAAAACCCCAAACAACATGATCAAGCAATGTCAAACACATCTCAGAAGACACCAAGCACTTCCAACACTATGCCACCAATTTCTCGCCCAAACGCAGGAAAAAATACAAGCAATGTGGACTACCGTATACAATTTCATCTTCAAAAAATATATATATATATATTTCTATTACCCAAACAGGGGCGACGATACCGTCAGATTCGTGGGTCTTCGAACTGCCGGCGTGAATGGTGGACCAAACCGATGCCTTCCAATCGTGGAGCAAGCCGATGTTCGGTCAAGTGATTTGACCTGGCTGGGCAAAATAGGGCACGAAAAAATGCTCAGTAAATCGGAGAAGAGGGAGAGAAGAGCGAGGAAGAGAGAGGAAGAGAGACTTACATTAGCACTCGGAGACAACCGCTGGAGAAGGCAACCGCTGGACTCGTTCCACAAGGCGGCGGCTGAAAGAGAAGGGCGAATGCTCAGCAGTTTGGGAGAAAGAAAGAAAGAGTGAATTTGTTAGGGAGAAATGAGAAACCGAGGGAAAGGGGAGAGAGTGGGTGAAAGAAAAAGAATAAAAAAATTCATAGACTCGGAACAGTTGCTCGCCAGATATGGAGAGCCCCTTACATTTACTGTACATTTTATGTCAAACTTTCTGATTTTCACTAGGCCATTGCAGACCAAAAACGCCTCCAACAACCTTTATTTTGGACTTGTAATTGGCAATGGCGAGGCCATTGCCAATGCTCTAAGCCATATATATATATATATTACTTCTAATTCATCTTGGAATTTAGTCCCTTTTCCAATAGATTGTTGCAAACTTATGGAGAAAATATGACTTCTTATCATTAACTGGCAAACCTACGAAGAGCAGCTTCTGCCCTAACCAGCAGCTGACATTTTTCAGCTATAAGAAGTAAATGCCAGGTAAACTTTCTATTCCTCTACTGGAACAAGATGCATAGAACAGGACAACCAAGTTAATAAAATTAAACATACACAATTAAAAATCACAGAAGCAATTCAAAGATAAAATCAAACACCATTTCTATATTTTGAGACAACACAATATATGTTAAATAATACTTGTATTTTTCTATACCTGGAATAAATCCTCAACTCACCTAAATAGGTCATAGATTTCTATAGCTAACTTTTGTTAGTCTAAATTAGCAAGTTGCATGGACATGGCAATGTTTGGTTATGTTCTGTTTCTTACATTGATTTATTTTCTCTTTGCTAGTTATTCAAACGAGAATTCAGAAGCAAGGATTTTAAAGGCACTAGAAGAAGCCAACTCCAGCTCTCCATCCATAAACAGGAGCCAGCAGGTAAGGATACAGTAAGCCCTTCTAGTTAGCTGACAAATTTCAGAACATCAAAGACTATTGATCTTCATAATTCTCAAGCAAACCTAAAGAGGATTTAAAGGGGAGAGTAATAATGTTGCTATTTTTAACACTACCGATCGTGTGATCACATACATGCATTACTCATAAAAAAGAACTTGAAATTAAAAAAATAAACGATTATTATTAACCTTTTGTGACCATGATTTTCAAAACCAAATTCACCTGACATTAAGCTTCAAGACATGGGCTTCTGGTTCTTGATAATTTTTTTGAGTCCAGTAAGCTTCAAGCATATGTGATTTTTAAAATTAAAAAGGAAAAAAATACAGAAAAAAATTTTAATGATAAAAGAAGAAGTTCCACTATGAACTCTGAAAACACTACCAAAAGAAAATCTAAAAAAATAATCAATTTAATAAAAAACACGGAGACCAAAACGAAAGAAACATTAAACATCAAGACTTATCCACTCCAAAACCACCGAGAAACTTATAGAAAACACAACTTTCGTTTGGCCCCTGTTGAACCTAAGGTTTCAAGTTTTGTGTAATTATATATTTACACATGGATTTTGATGATAATAAATGAATTCAAAGAATGAAGGAGTCTCAAGCTCAATTTGTCCACACAATGGAGTCAAGCACATCAAGGAACCAAGCATGAGCAAGAAGGAAACAAATTCACATTAAAGTCATAGAGAAATGTTGTAAATCTCTTAAAATTCAAAATTAGGATTAAGGCTCAAAAATTAATATTTTATCATAAAGCATTAAAATACATTTTCCACATGTGCATGAATATTTTGAAAATTAAATTTGAAAATTTTGAAAGATAATTGATTGTCATCTTTCACATGTGCATGCCATGATTAAAGGTTTGAACTTTGAAAATATTAAAGATGATTGATTGTCATCTTTCACATGTGCATGTTTTATTTGAATATTTTCAAAAGTGATTGATGCTTTTCTTGACTTATGCAAAAGGAAGATGCCTTTGTTTGAATATTTTGAAAAGTAAAGTGTGCTCCTTTTGTCATATGCAAAAAGTAAAAAATTAGGTTTGAAATTTTTGAAAAGCAAAGTGTGCTCCTTTTGTCATATGCAAAAAGTAAAAAGATTAGGTTTGAAATTTTTGAAAAATGAATGATGATGTTTTTGACATGTGAATCTTTTTAAATTTGAATATGAAGTCTCATATGCCTATAAATAGATCATTTGAGAGCTTCACATTCACAACACCAAGAGCATACAACTCTCATTCAAAGCTTTCATTCTCTCTTCTCTAAGCATTGAGCCTTAACCCTTGTTCATTTTGAGAGATATAGTTTGTGCTTGTATTGTTCTTATTTCACTCATTGAGGAGTGTTTTCTGATATCCTACCCACTATCAATTCTTGTATCAGTAAAAGGGTGTGTACAACCCTTGTGCGTGTAGAAAGTGTTCTACACAGGGAATCGTTGAATCACCACGTGTAAGGTGATTGCAAGTGTAGAGGGTGTTCTACACGGATCCTTTGTAGCGGTGTTGTTCAAAGGTGTAATAGGTTTCTATCTCCACCTGAAGGAGATTGAATAGTGAATTCGGGGATCCTCAAGGGGTAGCTTGAGGCGAGGACGTAGGCAGTGGGGCCGAACCTCGTTAACATACTGAGTTTGCTTCTCTCTTACCCTTACTCTTTATATTTATTGCTGTTTCATATTTTGTTTATATTTTATATTGTATATTTGATTTATAATTGTTATTTTTTTTAAATACAACTCAATTCACCCCCCCTCTTGTGTTAGTCATCTGGGCAACAATTGGTATCAGAGCTAAAGCTCTATTATAAGATTAACTATCTTTTGAGTTAAGATCTTATGGCTAACATTGCAGCTTCATTTGGTGAAGGTCAATCTAGCAGTCGGCCTCCACTCTTTTGTGGAGACAATTACTCATTCTGGAAAGTTAGAATGAGAATATTCCTTCAGGCTCAAGGTCGAGAAATCTGGAAATGCATTGTAAATGGACCTTATATTCCAACAAAAGTGGTTGATGGAGTAAAGGTCAAAAAGGAAGAAGAAGAGTTTAATCGTGAAGACGATAGACTTTATACTTTGAATTTAACTGCTATGAATTTATTATATAATGCTCTCAATGGTAATGAGTTTAATAGAGTAATGACTTGTGCTACGGCAAAAGAAATTTGGGATAACTTGGAAGTTACTTATGAAGGAACTTCTCAAGTTAAGGAATCAAAAATTTATATTCTTACTCATGAATATGAAATGTTTAAGATGAATGATGATGAATCTATTTCTAGCATGCACACTCGTTTTACTAACATCATAAACAGTTTGACAGCTCTTGGTAAAGTTTATTCCAAAGTGGAAATGGTAAGAAAAATTCTCAACTCTCTACCAAAACGTTGGGAATCAAAAGTGACAGCGATTCTTGAAGCTAGAGACCTCAAGAAGCTCGAAGTGAATGAACTCATCGGGTCACTTATCACCCATGAGTACACATTGAAAAGAGGAGAAGAAGAAGGAAAGCCAAAGAAGAGCTTGGCACTTAAAGCTGTTCCTCATGAAAGTGAAAGTGATGAAGATGAGGAAAATGACGATAAAGATGAAGAAGTTGCGATGATAACAAGAAGAATTCAGAGATTCTTAAAGAAAAATAAAACTCCTCCGAGGAAATCATTCAAAAAGTTTTCCAAGAAAGATTCAGGTAAAAATGATACTTTAATTTGTTATAAATGCAATAAGCCTGGTCATATCAAGCCAGATTGTCCCCTGCTAAAGAAAGATCGAAACAAAGGCAAGAAAGCAATGAAAGCTACATGGGATGATGATTCAAGTAGCTCAGATAGTGAAGCAAGCAATGAAGAATCAGCAAATCTCTGTCTTATGGCTAAAGATGATATTGAGGTAACAAATTTTGATAATATTGAAAATCCTTCATATGAAGAATTGCAAAATGTTTTAGAAGAGGTATATGAAGAATTTGAAAAATTGGGTATCAAATATACTGCTTTGAAAAAGAAAAATTCTTCTTTAACAAACGAAATTGATATTTTAAGAAAAGAAAATATTGTTTTGAAAGACGAAAATCTTGAGTTGAAGAAAAAGAAAACTGATTTAGAAAATATTGTTGAAAACTTTACGAATGGAAAAAGAAATTTTGAAAAACTTCTTGGTAGTCAAAGATGTGTTTTTGACAAGGCAGGCTTGGGATATATGCCAAAACAAAAGTTCAAACCTTATAAAAACTTCTTTGATAATCCTTCTACATCAAAGTCTAATATTCAAAATTCTTTTCATAATAAGTTTGTCAAAAAAGGATACTATTATAATCATTCAAGATTTTCATATATGTCACATGCTATTTGTAATTTTTGTAATAGAAATGGTCATAATTATCATACTTGTCCTATTAGAAGAAAACATACAATGACTATTAGGGCCATATGGGTACCTAAAAATCTTGTTTCTTCTAATACTAATAAATAAAGGACCCAAAGAACTTGGGTACCAAGAAAAATCATTTTAATTGTTTTTATAGGTATGCATGAAGTCCTCTACAAGCAAAAACAAATGGTTTTTAGATAGTGGATGTTCAAGACACATGACGGGAGACAAGACTAAGTTCTTTGATCTTAGATCTAAAGAAGAAGGACACGTGACATTTGGAGACAACTCGAAAGGGAAGATCGTGGGAATAGGTAAAATTGGTAATAAATCTTCTCTCATAATTGAAGATGTTCTACTTGTTGAAGGTCTAAAACATAATCTTTTGAGTATAAGTCAATTATGTGATAAAGGATTTACAGTTACTTTCAAAATGGATAAGTGCATTATTTTGAATGATCATGATTATAACATTTGTTTTACTGCCTTTAGAAGTAATAATGTTTATACAATCGATTTTGAAGAAATTACCTCACAAGATGCTATTTGTTTTTCAGTACAAAATGAAACTAATTGGTTATGGCATAGAAGACTAGGTCATGCCAACATGGAACTTATTTCCAAACTTTCAAAAAATGATCTTGTGAGAGGTTTACCAAAGGCAAATTTTCTTAAAGACAAAATTTGTGATGCATGCCAATTTGGTAAACAAACAAAAACTTCTTTTAAAACCAAGAAATATATTTCCACTACTAGACCACTGCAACTGATACACATGGATCTTTTTGGACCAAATAGAGTTGCAAGTCTAGGAGGAAAATATTATGCTTTTGTTATTGTTGATGATTTCTCTAGATATACTTGGGTCATCTTTCTTGCTCATAAAGATGAGGCACATAATGCTTTTACCAAGTTATGCAAGAGAATTCAAAATGAAAAGGGCTATACTATTTCAAGTATCCGAAGTGATAGGGGAAAAGAGTTTGTTAATAAAAATATTGAAACATTTTGTGATGAAAATGGTTTTGTGCATAATTTTTCTGCTCCTCGAACTCCTCAACAAAATGGGGTAGTAGAGAGGAAAAATAGATCTCTTCAAGAGATGGCAAGAACAATGCTTAATGAGAACAACTTGCCTAGTTATTTTTGGGCCGAAGCGGTAAGTACTGCATGTTATGTTATAAATAGAGTTATGTTAAGGTCTAAATTAGATAAAACCCCCTATGAGCTTTGGAATGAGAAAAAGCCCAACATTGGTTACTTTCATGTATTTGGATGCAAATGTTTTATTTTGAATGACAGGGATAATTTAGGCAAATTTGATGCAAAATCGGATGAAGGTATTTTTCTCGGGTATTCTACAAATAGTAAAGCTTATAGAGTATTCAATAAAAAGACTTTAACTGTACAAGAATCTATGCATGTAGTATTTGATGAATCTAATTCTCTACTCTCCAAGAAATCCATTGATGAAGAAACAGGAGGTATAAATAATACAGAAAGTCTCAATCTCAACAAAGAGAACACAATAGAGGAAGTCCAACATGGAGACATCAGGAAAGATCATCAAAATTTAATACGAGATGCAACCAAACAGTGGAAATTTGTGAAAGATCATCCAGTGGAACAAATTCTGGGAGAACCTTCACAAGGTGTAAGCACTCGATCATCTCTTAGAAATATTTGCAATCATACTGCTTTTTTATCTCAGATTGAACCTAAAAATATTGATGAAGCACTTCTTGATGAATCTTGGATTCTAGCTATGCAAGAAGAGCTTAATCAATTTGAAAGAAATGATGTTTGGACACTTGTTCCTAAACCCAAAAATCATACTATTATTGGAACAAAATGGGTTTTTAGAAACAAGAAAGATGAGTCCGGAGTCATTACTAGAAATAAGGCTCGACTTGTAGCCCAAGGTTACAATCAAGAAGAAGGAATTGATTATGATGAGACATATGCACCAGTCGCAAGATTAGAAGCTATTCGAATGCTACTTGCATATGCTTGTTATAAAGATTTCAAACTTTTTCAAATGGATGTTAAAAGTGCTTTCTTAAATGGTTTTATAAATGAAGAGGTATATGTTGAGCAACCTCCAGGTTTTGAAAATCATATTTCTCCAAATCATGTTTTCAAACTCACAAAAGCACTATATGGACTCAAACAAGCTCCTAGAGCGTGGTACGAGAGACTCAGTGGTTTCTTGATTAAAAAAGGTTTTTCAAGAGGAAAAATCGACACAACTCTTTTCATTAAATACGAAAATGATGATATTCTTTTGGTTCAGATTTATGTTGATGATATAATATTCGGTGCTACTAATGAAAATATGTGTCAAGTTTTTGCTAAGACTATGCAGGATGAATTTGAAATGAGCATGATGGGAGAACTTACATTCTTTCTCGGATTGCAAATTAAGCAAGTAAAAAGTGGGACATTCATCAATCAATCAAAATATATTAAGGAATTGCTGAAGAAGTTTGGGATGGAAGGTGCTAAGGAAACTGGAACACCAATGAGCCCATCTACTAAACTTGATAAAGATGAATCCGGTAAGACAGTTGACTCGAAAGTATATCGAGGTATGATTGGTAGCTTATTATATTTGACAGCCAGTAGACCAGATATTATGTTCAGTGTGTGTTTATGTGCACGTTTTCAATCATCTCCAAAAGAATCTCATTTAATTGCAGTTAAGCGCATTCTTAGATATCTTAGTGGTACAATTAACCTAGGGTTATGGTACCCTAAACACACATCTTTCGATCTAATCAGCTACACAGATGCAGATTATGCTGGTTGTAAAATAGATCGAAAAAGCACTAGTGGAGCATGTCACTTCTTAGGTCATGCATTAGTTTCCTGGTTTAGTAAAAAACAAAATTCTGTTGCACTATCTACTGCTGAGGCAGAATATGTTGCTGCGGGTAGTTGTTGTGCTCAAGTTCTTTACATGAAGCAACAACTTGAAGATTTTAAACTCATGTATAATCACATTCCAATCAAATGTGATAATACAAGTGCTATAAATCTTTCAAAAAACCCAATACAACATTCTAGAACTAAGCATATTGAAATAAGATATCATTTTCTTCGAGATCATGTGCAGAAAGGCGATATAGTACTAGAGTTCACAAACACACACGATCAGTTAGCAGATATATTCACAAAACCTTTACCAGAAGATAGATTATCTATGATTAGAAGAGAAATAGGTATGATGCATATTATGAATATCTCTTAAAAGACAGATCAAAGTTCATAAAAATAGATAGATTTTTCTTAAATACTTTTACATAAACTTGAGGTTCTTAGCCTCATGTTTGAGACGCTCATTCTCTTCATACAATATCATGTCATCCCTATTCATGGGAACTGGCAAGCGGAATGAAGAATCCAATAGAGATTTCAACTTTTTATTCTTCTGCCGAAGGATTCCTTCCCTTGTGTGAGACTCTTGAACAATTCGTTGAAGTACAACAATTTGTTCCTTAAGCTTTTCAACCTCATGGTTTTTTGCTTGAACCCGCTGGGAAAAAGCAACAATAGAGGATGAGTAGCGAGTCCCGAGACTCACCAAGTCGTAGATAGCATCGGAGTCTGACTTATTTGCCATACTATTATTTTCTTGCTGCAACATAGCACCAATGGCAGCTGCAGAAAGGACAGGAGGTTGAGATGTAGAAGAATGAGCCATTGAGAAAGGAATTGAAAACTTAAAGCGAGAATGTTGAAGGAATGCAGATGAGTTATAGAGATAAGAAGAAAACTTGATGCGGATTGGATGAACTTTAAGACTGTTTTTATAGAGATAGTATAAAGAACAAGACGAGCTATCATCCAAGTCAAAGAGCAATGTGTTTTTTCCCGATCAGTGAAAAAGACATTTTTTTTAGAAACTCGGAGCCTTCAATCTCGTTTGTCAACAACATCAGGCGATTTGTTTCTATCTTCAACCGCACTAAATTCATAGAGTTAGGCCTCGAGGCTTTGCAGGACTTGTCGGGTCACGGACGGCTCTCTTTTTCAACTATCTACAGTGTTTTTTAACGCACCGTTTTCTTCAGTCTATTTACTTGCTGTCGATCCTTTTTAATGATGCCAAAAGGGGGAGAAGTTTTAGACTAGAACATTAATATTGTTTAAATTGTTAAACTTGTTATATATGCTTGGAATTATATTTATTTTTTTTTTTTTTTTTGCTTGAAAAACTAACGCACATTCTCAGGGGGAGCTTAAGTATTAATACAGGCTTCAGGTTCTATCAAGTATTTGTCATCATCAAAAAGGGGGAGATTGTTAAACCTAAGGTTTCAAGTTTTGTGTAATTATATATTTACACATGGATTTTGATGATAACAAATGAATTCATAGAATAAAGGAGTCTCAAGCTCAAGTTATCTACACAATGGAGTCAAGCACATCAAGAAACCAAGCATGAGCAAGAAGGGAGCAAGTTCACATTAAAGTCATAGAATAATGTTGTAAATCTCTTTAAAATTCGAAATTAGGATTAAGGCTCAAAAATTAATATTTTATCATAAAGCATTAAAATACATTTTCCACATGTGCATGAATATTTTGAAAATTAAATTTGAAAATTTTGAAAGATAATTGATTGTCATCTTTCACATGTGCATGCCATGATTAAAGGGTTGAACTTTGAAAATATTAAAGATGATTGATTGTCATCTTTCACATGTGCATGTTTTATTTGAATATTTTCAAAAGTGATTGATGCTTTTCTTGACTTATGCAAAAGGAAGATGCCTTTGTTTGAAAATTTTGAAAAGTAAAGTGTGCTCCTTTTGTCATATGCAAAAAGTAAAAGATTAGGTTTGAATTTTTTGAAAAGTAAAGTGTGCTCATTTTGTCACATGCAAAAAGTAAAAAGATTAGGTTTGAAATTTTTGAAAAATGAATGATGATGTCTTTGACATGTGAATCTTTTTAAATTTGAATATGAAGTCTCATATGCCTATAAATAGATCATTTGAGAGCTTCACATTTACAACACCAAGAGCATACAACTCTCATTCAAAGCTTTCATTCTCTCTTCTCTAAACATTGAGCCTTAACTCTTATTCATTTTGAGAGATATAGTTTGTGCTTGTATTGTTCTTATTTCACTCATTGAGGAGTGTTTTCTGATATCCTACCCACTATCAAATCTTGTATCAGTAAAAGGGTGTGTACAACCCTTGTGCGTGTAGAAAGTGTTCTACACAGGGAATCGTTGAATCACCACGTGTAAGGTGATTGCAACTGTAGAGGGTGTTCTACACGGATCCTTTGTAGCGGTGTTGTTCAAAGGTGTAATAGGTTTCTATCTCCACCTGAAGGAGATTGAATAGTGAATTCGGGAATCCTCAAGGGATAGCTTGAGGCGAGGACGTAGGCAGTGGGGCCGAACCTCGTTAACATACTGAGTTTGCTTCTCTCTTACCCTTACTCTTTATATTTATTATTATTTCATATTTTGTTTATATTTTATATTGTATATTTGATTTATAATTGTTAGCTTTTTAAATACAACTCAATTCACCCCTCCTCTTGTGTTAGTCATCTGGGCAACAGCCCCAATAGGGTCCTAGATGGAATCTGAGAAGAAATTGTTCATATTTCCTTTTAGGGAATGAAGGTAACCCAGGTGTCAATGGCTATGAAAGTGGTACCTCTCTAGTTCTTTATAGCATGCAAATCTCACATAATCCATACTATCCAAAGCCATGCACATCTCACAGAATACAAAAAGAGAAAATACCCTAAGCCCCAAAATTTTCCATACCCATCTCACAAAATCCATAACACAAACAAACCTTCACCTTTCCCAGTACACAACCAGAAACCATAATAGAAGGGTTCCAAAATATCTCCAACGTTACTTAGGAAGCTAGGCAGAGGGGCGGCCAAACAGATCTTACCAACTAGGAAAGAAGAAGCACTAGGCAGTGTGGAAGAGGGATGAACGAGGAAGAGAATCCACAAATTGGAGACCACGGGGCGCGAGATAGCTGGGCAGAGAGGAGGCGCTGGGCTAAGGGAAGGGCGAACGCGGGATGGGTTCAAATGAATTTCAAAGTGGTGTAGGGGTAATTGAAACCAGCGTTTCAGGAGGGAAAAAAAATGACACGTATTATGTGTATTGTGTGTAATACTACAGTGGATCCTCTGTAGTTTTACTCAAAAACAAATAATTATGATACGGTAGGTAGTAGGGAAAGATCACTTGGGACACAAATGGGCAAGCACCACGTGTTTCATGATAGATTACTGGGGTCCATCTAATTGTCTTGCAATCTGAGAGTGAGAGAGGCTGAGAGTAGGGGTGTGCAAATTTTCGAAAATTCTGACTCCGACCGAACTCCGTTCTGAGTCCGACTCCGACGGAGTCGGAATTTTCGGAACACGGAGTCGGAATCGGAGGCACTCCGACTTTAATTTCGGAGTCGGAGTCGGAGTTCGGAGCTCGATTTGCTCCGAACTCCGACTCCAACTTGTTTAAATAAAAAACACAGATTCAAAACGACGTCGTTTTAAATCTGTGTTTTTTTTCACCCTTAACTTAAACTACGACGTTCCTAGAAATAGGAACGACGTCGTTTGCTACATGAAGATAAACGACTCGGCCCTAGTGCCCTTCTTCATTTCATCTTCTCCCTTACTCTGCGAGTGTGCCACCCCTTTCTTCTTCTTCTTCTTCTTCCTTTGCTCAGCCGCTGCCCAGTGCCCACGACGCCATCTTCATTCTTCACCGAATCACAGTGCCGCTGCCTCTCACTGCCAAGGTATGCCCCGGTTGATTTGCCCCGCTCGAAAAATTGTCCCTGCCTCGATTGGTGTTACACTGTTACTGGAGATTTATGCTTCTGTTTTTATATGAAAAATATGTGATCTATGTGAAGTTATGGTGTTGGTTTGTAGTTTTTCTGTTTGTGTTCGTGTTGGACTTGTGATTGTAGGCCGGTTGTGACTTTGTGTTGGACATGTGGAAATTGTGGCTGTTGGGTTGCTGTTTCAGCCTGTTTGGGTGTTTGTTTGATATGTAGGGAGGCTCGGGTTTGTAATATTGTGGGTGGACGAGACTAATAGGACAATTTATTCACCATGTTCTTTTTTCCATATCATCATCAAGCATTGTTGTCATGTTAGCTTCTTCGGTGCACACTTTCTCATGACCAACCTGACTTTAGAAAGAATTTGAGAAATTAGATTGCAGCTAAACCAAAGTAATTAAACTGATCCAAGGAAAAGAGCGATAACAACCTTTGACAATTATAGATAATAATACTAATAAAACTAAGAGCAAAGATACACCAAGATGATAATATAACTCTTGCCATAATTTAATAGAACTTGAGGCAATATCATAAACCATAGGTACCAATGCACTTAGTGTAAACTCAGCTCTAATCATCTAAAATTTTCTTGTGCTTAAGTTCTAATTCCATGTGCTCATTCTCAAGCTTCATACGTTCATTTTCCAACCTCAGCTTTTCCAGCTCTCTGTCATGTATCCAGCTCATCCTCTGCCATTCAAAATGCTGCTTCTCCAACTCAAGCATCTAGGCCTTAATTTGTATAATCTTTTTGGGGATGAGAACCTAATCCTCTGTTATTTTCCAGAAACTTCATGGGATTACAAAAAGCCATGTCTTCAGTTCTGTCCCTTCGTTTCAACCTCTTTGCAGAGACCTCTTCAAACCTGACAAATGTTCCCTCATTATCCCTACATTCTTCATCCTGACCATCAGCTTCTGCATCCCGATCTTCATCATCTGTTTTTTGCTGCATCAAATGATAAGGCTCACAACGACCTTTTCTGCTAAGAGCTAACTGCAAAGACTGCTGCACACCCAGATCGTGAGGAAGATCACAATGGCCTCTTCCCAGAATGTCATTAAGCCTCTTATACCTCTTATTCAGATCATTAAACTTGTCCTCACATTGCTGAGGAGATATATGATGAGGAGATCATTAAAATCTGAATATATTTTATTTTAGGCACTGTGCTGCTAACTTATTTGTTGTTGCTATATAAAGGCATCGTTTAGCAGAATTTATAGCACACTAATTTATAGACCAACTAGAAATATTTACATTTGCTGCCTGCAGACCAAATATTCTTATCTTGACATCATTGGGAGGACTGTGGTGGTTCTGGAAAATAACAACGTGGTTCCTGAGCACAACTCTACTTTCCAGTTGATTGATAGACATGTTGTAGAACCATACACTGACTTGAAATGTTTTCTATTTAGTCTCGAGGGTAAAATGATGTAGTGTTCTACTAGTTCTCCCAAATCTAGGTGTTTGGGCTCTGCTCACATATCCAAGCCCAATGTGGTAGTTACAATATAATCATAATTGCTACTGAATCTACTCATATTTGATGAAGCAGTATTTGGATGATGCCATCTTGTCTCTATATCCTATTCTGATATTTATCTTTTTATTACTATTTAAGGGAGCAACCTCCAAACTAATTTATCCTTTTTTATAGATATGGATGCTTCACCTAGTGGAAGGTCGGAAGGGAATCCTCAGGCCACAATTCCGTCATCGAGTTCTAGACCCACTTCTAGAGCAGATACTTCTTGTGCAAGTAGTCGATTTCCACTTCCAGTAAACATAGAAGATGAGGATGAATTTAAT
Organism: Carya cathayensis; assembly: GCA_011037825.1. Classification (NCBI taxonomy): domain Eukaryota; kingdom Viridiplantae; phylum Streptophyta; class Magnoliopsida; order Fagales; family Juglandaceae; genus Carya; species Carya cathayensis. The sequence goes on along the minus strand of QGSO01000732.1, from coordinate 58,335 downwards.
GAGGTTAAGGAGATGGGTATTGGGGATCTACCAGCTCCATTTGCAGCGCCACCTCAACCACGAACTACTAAAAAACGGTCTTGGACATGGGAGCATTTCACCAAGATTCCTGGTAATCGTGAGAACCCACAGGCGAGATGCCACCACTGTGGGCAACTCTGTGGATGTCATTCAAAGAAGCAAGGCACCTCTGTCTTAATAGCCCATCTTAATGGTTGCCAGCGGTATAAAAGAACGAAGGGAGAGTCCGCCACTGATCAGACCAAGCTTAGTTACAAAACTTGTAACAGCCCGCTAATTCTTATCTCTGTACCATTCTCTTCTCTTTTCTTTTCACACATAGTAGACGGCAAGACAATCCGTTTTGGATTCTTTCCCGACAGCAATCACATCTCTCTCGTCTTTACCCTCANCAGATTAAGAAAATGGTCATCCCTCAGTACAGTGAACAATTGGTGCGGGATATGCTTGCTGAGATGATAATTGAAGATGAGATGCCTTTTACCACAGTTGAGAAAAGAGGCTTCTGCAAGTTTGTCAAGACTATTGAGCCACGATTTCTAATGCCATCACGGTATACGGTGATGCGGGATTGTATGAGGAAGCATGCTTCAGAGAAGGCGGATTTGAAGAAGATGTTCACTACCACTAGCCAGAGAGTGTCATTTACGACTGACACATGGACTTCGATACAGAACGTTTCCTACATGTGTATCACAGCACACTACATCGATAGTGAGTGGAATTTGAGAAAACGGATTATTGGGTTCAAACAAATTATTGATCATAAGGGAGCATCAATTGGGGCACTGATGGATGATTCTTTAAAGGATTGGGGAATCCAAAAGGTTCTATGTATTGCAGTTGACAATGCTAGTGCCAATGACACTGCAATTGAATGGTTCAAGAGGAATACGAGTGTGAAAGCTGATGTCATCCGCAACCATGAATTTATTCATGTTCGATGTTGTGCTCATATCCTCAACCTGATTGTTGTTGAAGGGTTAAAAGAGGTTGACGATTCCATTACCAGAGTCCACAACATTGTGCGGTATGTGAGGGCTTCCCCTTAAAGGCTGTCCAAGTTCAAGGCAATAGCAAGCCAGCTTGGGATTTCATATCATAAGACATTGTGCTTGGATGTTCCGACTCGATGGAACTCGACATATCTTATGTTGGATGTGGCACAAAAGTACCAAAGAGCATTCGAGCGGATGGAGGTCGAGGATGGGGGTCTGAAGTATGCTTTGCTGGAGCCTGCAGGAAAGGGGCTTGGTGCGCCAGACGCACATGATTGGACTAGTGTGGGACACTTTGTGAGATTTTTACAAGTTTTTTATGATATGACTATGCGGATATCTGGATCTGCATATACAACTGCAAACTTGTTCTTCAGCGAGCTCTCAGAACTTCACTACCACTTGCAAGAAGGT
>QGSO01000732.1:8487-56882 GCA_011037825.1 Carya cathayensis | reverse complement strand
TGATATTTATCTTTTTATTACTATTTAAGGGAGCAACCTCCAAACTAATTTATCTTTTTTTTTATAGATATGGATGCTTCACCTAGTGGAAGGTCGGAAGAGGAATCCTCAGGCCACAATTCCGTCACAGGAATCCACTGCACAAGTCCGATCTAGACCCACTTCTAGAGCAGCTACTTCTTGTGCAAGTAGTCGATTTCCACTTCCAGTAAACATAGAAGATGAGGATCGAATTTAATGAGGTTAGGAGATGGGTATTGGGGATCTACCAGCTCCATCTACAGCCACCTCAACCACGAACTACTAAAAAACGGTCTTGGACATGGGAGCATTTCACCAAGATTCCTGGTAATCGTGAGAACCCACAGGCGAGATGCCACCACTGTGGGCAACTCTGTGGATGTCATTCAAAGAAGCAAGGCACCTCTGTCTTAATAGCCCATCTTAATGGTTGCCAGCGGTATAAAAGAACGAAGGGAGAGTCCGCCACTGATCAGACCAAGCTAGTTACGAAACTTGTAACAGCCCGCTAATTCTTATCTCTGTACCATTCTCTTCTCTTTTCTTTTCACACATAGTAGACGGCAAGACAATCCGTTTTGGATTCTTTCCCGACAGCAATCACATCTCTCTCGTCTTTACCCTCATCTGGAATCACGCGTATAGATTATCTTTTCCGTAAATCACGTAATTTGTTCTTCACCGACAACTGTAAAATCATGAACAGTTTTATCCTAAGCGTTGTACCTCGATGGCGTTTTCCCGGATCTTATCCATCGAATTTCAAAGTATTAGATAAGCTTGTTTTTAAAGTAGCACAATTATAATAATTTAATGAGCTCTGAAAATATTATAATTGTGGATAATTATTTAGATTAAATATTTTAATTGTTTTAAGATATTAAGAGGTTTAATTTTACGTTGAAAATTCTTATTTAAATTTAAGTGTTTTATGCACTTTGATTAATTAATGATACTTTATCATTTTATATAATGATGAAGAAAATATTATTTTATAAACCTTAGTTTATAAAATAATATTCTATCTTAATTCTTCTCAGTGTAGTAATTAAGTATTTTATTAATTTAAATGATTTTATCATCTTCGATTAATTAACGGTACTTTATCATTTTTATATAATGATGAGGAAATATTATTTTATAAATTTTAGTTTATAAAATAATATTCTACCTTAATTCATCGTAGTGTTTTATTTAAAATAAAACATTTACGCGTTTTTAATCAGTGTTTTAACTCACCGTTGGTTTATTTGAGGATCCCGAAATGTAGAATTGAAGCGATATACTCAGGCCCTTACCCTTTTTCCTTCACTTTTTCTTTTTTTTTCTTTTTTTTTTCTTTTTTCTCTTTTCTCTCCTTCTTCCTCACTCACGTCCAAGCCGTACACCCATTTTCCTCTCCTCCATATCCGTTCAATCCCAAGCGGAATTTGGGGGCGTCACAGGGTGGTATCAGAGCAATACGTCTCTGGGTTGTAAATCCATATGTCCTTAGGAAATGCACCAAATACTAGGCTTGAGATTTTAGTCTTCATTAGGCTTGAATTTCTTCGAGATCATGTGCAGAAAAGCGATATAGTAATAGAGTTCACAAACACACATGATCAGTTAGCAGATATATTCGCAAAACCTTTACCAGAAGATAGAATATGTATGATTAGAAGAGAAATAGGTATGAAGCATGTTACGAATATCTCTTAAAGGATAAACCAGAGTTCATAAATATAGAGAGATTTTTTTTTTAAAAATGCTTCTACATAAACTTGAGGTTCTTAGCCTCATGTTGGAGACGCTCATTCTCTTCATACAATATCATATCATCCCTATTCATGGGAACTGGCAAGCGGAATGAAGAATCCAATAGAGTTTTCAGCTGTTTATTCTGCTGCCGAAGAATTCCTTCCCTTGTGTGAGACTCTTGAACAATTCGTTGTAGTACAGCAATTTGTTCTTTAAGCCTTTCAACCTCATTGTTTTTGGCTTGTACCCGCTGGGAAAAAGCCACAATAGAGGATGAGTAGCGAGTCCCAAGACTCACCAAGTCATAGATAGCATCGGAGTCTGACTTATTAGCCATACTAGTATTTTCTTGCTGCATCATGGCACCAATGGCAGCTGCAGAAAGGACAGGAGGTTGAGGTGCTGAATACCTCATGGATGGATCTAGGGAAATGTTAGAAGATTGAGCCATTGAGAAAAGAACTGAAAACTTAAAGCGAGAATGTTGAAGGAATGCAGATGAGTTATGGAGATGAGAATAAGTTATGATGCAAATTGGATTAAGTTAAGACTGATTTTATAGAGATTGCAGAAAGAAGAAGACAAACTATTATCTCTTCAAATCTTATTTAGTCAAAAGAAATACAAGATATGCTGGACACGCTTTGTCAAAAGTTTCTTACTAAGCCAGCTAGATTAACAGTAGTTTGTCCCTATTTCTCTAGAAAACGATGAACCTCTGCTGTTATCTGCCGATGTTGACCCTGTATCTGAATCCTTTCTCGTTCCAGCTCTTCTATTCGTGGTTGCAGATCATGAGCATACCAATCTGCAAATTTCTTCAACTCTTGGTTTTCTTGCTGTAGCCTTTTATTTTCTCTATCCTTATTAGCAAGCTTCTGTTGTAACTCAGATATTTGGATGTTAAGATGATCAATCTCACTTACCCTCGCCAGTAACCTCCGAGACATGATCGTAACAGAGGCAGCATATTGACTACTGAGCTTCCATGATTCTGTAATAATCTCAGAATCAGTCCTACTAGAAGAACAGTTCTCTGCTCTTATCATGGTATTGACGACCTCAGGAGAGAAGATTGATGGTTGATGCGTCAAGGGTTCCTGATTCAAGTCTGGAACATTAGTGGAAGAGTTTTGCCCAGCCATTCTTTTGTTATGGAAAAACAAAACACAGGTCAAGAAGCGATGTTTTTTTTTTTCCGATGGATGAAGATGATCCTGTTTCTTTATAGAAACTCAAAGCCTTCAATCACGGTTGTCAACAACATCAGGCGTTTGTTCAAATCTCTAGCCGTATTAAATTCAAAGAGTAGGGCCTCGAGCTTTTTGCAGCACTTGTCGGTTTTCGGATGGTTTTTCAACTATCTGCAGTGTTTTAAGCGTGTTTTATGTTTGTACTTGCGTCGATTTCGAGGATGAAATCTTCTTTTTAGGAGGGGAGGATGTAACAGCCCGCTAATTCTTATCTCTGTACCATTCTCTTCTCTTTTCTTTTCACACATAGTAGACGACAAGACAATCCGTTTTGGATTCTTTCCCGACAGCAATCACATCTCTCTCGTCTTTACCCTCATCTGGAATCACGCGTATAGATTATCTTTTCCGTAAATCACGTAATTTGTTCTTCACCGACAGCTGTAAAATCATGAACAGTTTTATCCTAAGCGTTGTACCTCGATGGCGTTTTCCCGGATCTTATCCATCGAATTTCAAAGTATTAGATAAGCTTGTTTTTAAAGTAGCACAATTATAATAATTTAATGAGCTCTGAAAATATTATAATTGTGAATAATTATTTAGATTAAATATTTTAATTGTTTTAAGATATTAAGAGGTTTAATTTTACGTTGAAAATTCTTATTTAAATTTAAGTGTTTATGCACTTTGATTAATTAATGATACTTTATCATTTTATGTAATGATGAAGAAAATATTATTTTATAAACCTTAGTTTATAAAATAATATTCTATCTTAATTCTTCTCAGTGTAGTAATTAAGTATTTTATTAATTTAAATGATTTTATCATCTTCGATTAATTAACGGTACTTTATCATTTTTATATAATGATGAGGAAATATTATTTTATAAATTTTAGTTTATAAAATAATATTTTACCTTAATTCATCGTAGTGTTTTATTTAAAATAAAACATTTACGCGTTTTTAATCAGTGTTTTAACTCACCGTTGGTTTATTTGAGGATCCCGAAATGTAGAATTGAAACGATATACTCAGGCCCTTACCATTTTTCCTTCACTTTTTCTTTTTTTTTCTTTTTTTTTTTTCTTTTTTCTCTTTTCTCTCCTTCTTCCTCACTCACGTCCAAGCCGTACACCCATTTTCCTCTCCTCCATATCCGTTCAATCCCAAGCGGAATTTGGGGGCGTCACAAAACTTCTACGGCCACTGATGGTACACAGATTAAGAAAATGGTCATCCCTCAGTACAGTGAAAAATTGGTGAGGGATATGCTTACTGAGATGATAATTGAAGATGAGATGCCTTTTACCACAGTTGAGAAAAGAGGCTTCCGCAAGTTTGTCAAGACTATTGAGCCACGATTTCTAATGCCATCACGGTATACGGTGATGCGGGATTGTATGAGGAAGCATGCTTCAGAGAAGGCGGATTTGAAGAAGATGTTCACTACCACTAGCCAGAGAGTGTCATTTACGACTGACACATGGACTTCGATACAGAACGTTTCCTACATGTGTATCACAGCACAATACATCGATAGTGAGTGGAATTTGAGAAAACGGATTATTGGGTTCAAACAAATTATTGATCATAAGGGAGCATCAATTGGGGCACTGATGGATGATTGTTTAAAGGATTGGGGAATCCAAAAGGTTCTATGTATTGCAGTTGACAATGCCAGTGCCAATGACACTGCAATTGAATGGTTCAAGAGGAATACGAGTGTGAAAGCTGATGTCATCCGCAACCATGAATTTATTCATGTTCGATGTTGTGCTCATATCCTCAACCTGATTGTTGTTGAAGGGTTAAAAGAGGTTGACGATTCCATTACCAGAGTCCGCAACATTGTGCGGTGTGTGAGGGCTTCCCCTCAAAGGCTGTCCAAGTTCAAGGCAATAGCAAGCCAGCTTGGGATTTCATATCATAAGACATTGTGCTTGGATGTTCCGACTCGATGGAACTCGACATACCTTATGTTGGATGTGGCACAAAAGTACCAAAGAGCATTCGAGTGGATGGAGGTCGAGGATGGGGGTCTGAAGTATGCTTTGCTGGAGCCTGCAGGAAAGAGGCTTGGTGCGCCAGACGCACATGATTGGACTAGTGTGGGACACTTTGTGAGATTTTTACAAGTTTTTTATGATATGACTATGCGGATATCTGGATCTGCATATACAACTGCAAACTTGTTCTTCAGCGAGCTCTCAGAACTTCACTACCACTTGCAAGAAGGTTGTACTGATCGATGCGGACTATTATCTAGTATGGCTATGAAGATGCAGGCCAAATATGATAAATATTGGGGTGATGTTGAGAAAATAAATAGATTACTTTTTGTGGCTGTGATCCTTGACCCCCGATATAAGTTGGCCTTGATAGAATTTTGGGCAAATTCCACAATGGGGGCAGTGAAGGCTGCACGGTTTGTTACAATGCTTAAAAAGGATCTTGATGACTTATATTCCCACTACAACAATAGTGGTTAGCTTTCATCTGCAGCGGGCACCTCACATTCTCTTCTGACACCTTTGTTCGATGACCGTAGCTCAGATGACTCATTACATCCACCACGTCGAGGTTACAATATTGTAAATCAATATCATCAACTCGTTGCAACGAGGAATATTATGCAGTGTACTTCTGAGATTGAACGGTATTTTACGGAAGAGGTCGAGGCACCTAGCGATGTATTTCAGCTACTAACTTGGTGGAAGGTTAATTCCACCAAGTATCAGATCCTTTCTCGTATTGCTCGAGATGTGCTGGCCATTCCTATCACTACGGTTGCCTCTGAGTCAGCATTTAGCACTGGAGGTCGAGTATTGGATTCTTACCGGAGTTCATTGTCACCCTCAACTGTGAAAGCTCTCGTTTGCACACAGAACTGGTTAAGTGATACGCCCATTGGACTAGATACCATTGGCTTCGATGCTAATAGCTATAAGCTTGAATCAGGTAACTTTATTTTAGTATTTCAATTGATTTATTTAATTCTTTTTATGATTTCATTAATCTATTAACCTTATACTTTTTATGATTTCATAGATATAATTGTAAACCCTAGCATTCTTGCCGATGACTGATATACTTGGAGTATGGCTAAGTTAATAAACTCCCTTTAAATTTTATTGGTGAGAAATGATAATCAAATTTTATTTTTATCAATAATAAATTTTCTGAATCATTTTTTTATTTATTTTAATTTCAGGTATCACCAACGACAAACCACGATATATTGGAAGATGTTTTGGAGATGCTCTGTATTGGAAGATGTTTTTATTTTTGTATTGGAAGATGTTCGAAATGAATTGTATTTCAAAATGTTTTGAACAATCTATAGGAGTTTTTGAAAAATGTAATATGTATTATATATGTATATATATATTTTAGTTTAGCCCTCGGAATTGGACCAATCGGGTCCAAATATATCGGAATCGGACCGGTCGGAGTTCAGAGCCCAACTCCGATCGGAAGTTTTCGGAATTCCGATCGGAAGTTCCGACCTCCGACCTCCGATCGGAGTCGGACTCAGACTCCGAATCGGAGCCGGAGTCGGAGCTACTTTTCGTTTCCGACTCCAGTCGGAGTCGGAGTTCGGAGCGGGCGATTCCGACTCCGTCGGAGTCGGAGCCCAGGCCTAGCTGAGAGCATCAAATGCCAACGTATGGACGCTAAAGAAAACAAAAATAATAGGCCTCTTGAGAATACAAAACTGACCACAAGAGTCCACTGTTTCACTTGCCACAAGAGAAAACTGAACAAATTCGTAATCCAAGTTCAAAACTGGATGAAGAAGAAGATTCCGTTTTTGCTCTTTTTGGGATGAAAAATTAACACAAAGATTGCATGTTAGCTTTTTTATATAAAGGACAAAAAAAAATGATACGTTTTAAAGGGTGAGCCCTATAAAGGCATCCAAAAACCATTTACCTTGTAATTTCATTATATACATTACATATATAAAGAGAAAAAAAGGTCTTGTCATTGGGACAACATCAGCCAATTAAGTGAGAATGTCCTCGTGAAAAGAACATATCAAGAAGTACGACAGTCGACAGCTTCTTTGCGGCAGAAGATATTGTTTCCTTCTCAATTGCTAAAGAGCAACTCATTTTAAGGTTTTCCCGCAAATCTTGATCTTGTCCAATCACCTGAATTCTCTAACCAAATTGCTGGAAAATGCTAGAAATCAACCAGTTGGAGCGACTGCGGACTCCACAAGTCCCTCTAGTAGTTCCTTTTGCTCCGTAGTAGCACAAGCCTGCAAGAAACAAGCATTTCAGTTGCAAAGGAAATTATTAATTTTTTTTTTATAATTAAAATAAATATATATAAAAAGCGAAGCATTATATCTGTGAAAAAGGGTACCTGGACTGCAGTCTCGATATCGCCATCAAGGAAAGAGGTGAGCTCAAAGTTCATCTTTAAGCGATGATCGGTAACCCTATTGTCCTAGTTAGTAGTTAGAAGAATGAAGAATCAGGAACTTCCTCAAAACCTTCCAAGCGTATCAACACCAAGATGGAGAAACTTTATAAATTTTCTCAGTAACAAACTTATCCTTCCTTAAGACAGCCAAACAAACTCACTTACAGGTATATTTGTTTTTTTTTTTTTTCCTCAAAAAAAAAGTAGTTTCATTTTTGCACAGTAGCCAGGATATACTATAGCCTTATGAAATCTCAAATCATGTATCCAAAATCGCATGAAACCACGTCTCAGTACTAGGGTCAAGGAAAGATGGTATATGCAATGTTAAGTACCTTGAAGTTGTATGTCCGAATCTTTTCTGCACGAGCACCCGTACCAACCTGCACTTTCAAAATAAACATGAAACTTACATACTTTAATCCAGTGCCTCAAAGCAGAATCTTAAAACGTGTAGGCTAGAAATGTCCCGCAAAAATTAGAACTATGTAAAAGCACCATCAATAATTTATGGGCATACAAGTTCCACTGATCAATCCATAACCTTAACTGCCCCAAAATATTTAAAATAAAAAATAAAAAATTCCATAACCTTGACATCAAAAGTTTGATAGTATGTATGCAACGGCAAGTAGGTAGGGGTTAGCAAGAACACTGCCGATCCTCTTGCTATCATGCTTAATTTGTATAATTAAATTTTCTGATTAAGATCTAATCACATAAAGCATATAAAATTGGAACTGCTAGATGCATACAGATCACGATTCGTCTTCTCTAGGAGGAGCCAAACTGAATCTCAAAGAGTTCTATTTGCTCGACAATTTGCAGTTTTTTAAAGTATTCTAGACAGGTATTGTTCCAAAAGTGGCAGGAAACAACCACCTTAAAAATAGACCAATGACTCTCATACTTGAAAAAGAGACCAATGACTCTCAACCACCTTATATCCAAACAAATGTAAACATATGAAAAAGAGCATTGGCAATGGTGTAGCCAAATGCAAATGCAAAATCACATAGGTTGCCTTTGCCATTCAAGAAAGACTCCCACATTGAATTATGCATCTTTTAGCCAAAATAATAATAAAATATTCCTTTTTTATTATTATTAATTTTTTTTCCTAAAATTAATTTTTTATATCTTTTGCAATTAAAACTCACTACATAAGATCTAGAAATATATACCAATTGTGCTGTCTTAAAATTGAACATCAACAAATATACACCAATGCAGTAGAGAAAAAAGGAAAAGGAAAAGTGGGAGGAGAGAGAAAATAAAGCCGTTGGGTGAGAGAGAGAGCAAGTGGGAGGAGAGAGAAAAAAAGTAGTAAAATAAAGGATGAAGGGTGAACAGTAGTCTGGAAATATGTAGAAATACTGTTCATAGTAAGCAAAAAATTTGCATATTGCTAATACAATGCAGTAGAAAAAGTGGGATTGTTAGCTAAATATATGTTTGCATTTGCATTTGGCTACACCAATGCCAATACTCATGTTTACATTTGTTTGGATATCAGTGAGCCCAGTTAGATTAGATCCCCAGTTATTCAAGTGCTTCTTCAAGTGGTTAGGAGAGAGTATAAACCATTCTGCATAGACTGCATGTAATCTCAAGTTAAAATGATCGCAAAAAACACTAGTGTTGTCAAAATGGAAAACTGAAGATTGAAAATATGCTAAACTAACTGTACCGCTGATTGTCATACTGAACTTCAAAGAGTGACTGACGTGCATTAGGTTGATAACACACCCAAACTAGCCCCTAAAGAAAGTAACTAGAAATATGAGATGCCCCAATGAAGTGTTGTGACCACATATGTATCTCAAATATCCTCTAAGCTAAGATATACCTGTGATTTTCGTTGACTGCTTATCATCTCTTGCTGCTCTCTTACTTTAATCTCATACCTGTAGTAAGTTCAAGGATGATCATAAAATGTAGCAAGATAATTTAAACGAAGAAAAAGGAGGGGGGTGGGTAAGAAGAGGGCTAAACATGCAATTTTAAAGTGGAAATGAAATTATAAGTTCTGAATTGCATAACAGACCAGACTACTAACATATAATTATTAACTAAGAAAATACTATAGAGGATCATCCTACCTACTAAAAAACACAAACAACATTGAATTAAAAATACTGCTCTTGTTTAACTTCTTTTCCCTTGAATAAAAACACCTCATAAAGGATTTAGAGTTTTCCTTTTTTAATTGAAATGCTCTGACAAAAATGGAAGCACCACAGATTGATCTTCCAAAGTAATATGTTTGTTTGTCTGTCAGTATATATGGTCATGATAGAACAAGCAACGATGACGAATGGTGAAATTGATCCTCACAGTTTAGCTCGCAATAGCTGAAACGCTCGATCCTTGTTCCGGAGTTGAGTCCTTTCTTCAGTACAAAAGATGCGGATTCCAGTCGGTTTGTGGACAAGATCAACAGCTGTCTCCACCTTGTTGACATTCTGACCTGAGTGATGATCATGCATTGGAAGTGACCTAATGAGGATTTCTCATTTTTTCCCTCCGTCGAATTAAGCATAAAAAAGCAAATCACTTGATGAAAATTAACATTCTCAATGTTTGCAGCTTTATACCTCCTGCACCCCCGGACCTTGCCGTTGTCAGTTCAATATCTTTGGGGTCAATTACAACCTCAACTTCATCTGCCTAAATCCAGATATAGCATAAATACAAAAAATATAGTTAAATAATGCCATAAAAAATAAACAATGCCATCAATGAAAGAAAATCAAAGATGAGACAAACAGCATTAACATCACATCTACAAGAACAAGCGATTCTTAAGCAGCCTTAGACTAAACTTTTCAAAAGCCTAGTCAGTAAATATGTATTTAGATATCAACATCAGGAGGCATTATAAGAAGTTGACGGTCATTCTATGAAATAAGCAATTGCATGCAAAGTGGATCTCCAAGCATACTTCCAAGCAGAAAATGTCTGCATCCCCCAGACTTGACTATAGAAACCTCATGGAACTTGATTATCTCTCACTGCTTCCTAATACATGATATCCTAGTTACAGCTAAAAATGTATTTTTTTCGGATAAGTAGTTACAGCTAGAAACGTTTTTTATGTAAATAGCCTTTTAGGCAATTTAACTGAGGCATGTGTCATTTATCTGGTAAATCCACTCTACCTCTGGCATTATGGCTACTGTTGCAGTAGAAGTATGCACACGACCCTGTGCTTCTGTCTGAGGAACACGTTGAACCCGATGAACACCAGACTCATACTTCAATTTGCTGTAGACACGATTCCCTTTGATCTCCATCACATATGTTTTAAATCCTCCCTTCTTTTCAGTCTTAATAATAAGAAAAAAATGCTCGAATAAAAATACTGTGAATCGCATCAAAATGATAGGAAGCATAGTTCTGATGGAATGTTAGTAAGACATACCTCAGAGCTTGATAAGGGAGCGTACTTCCAAGAATTTCGCTCACTGTACCTCTGATACATACGGACCTTCAGGAAAAAAAAAATAAAATTATAGGAGCATTAGGGTGCCTGCAGAAGCACTTTCAGAAGAATCCACCAAACTTGCTGCAATGATGTTTTTGGACATCCTAGGCCTTTCATTTGGATGAAACGCAGTCCAGAAGCAACTAACTCACAAACTCAAATAAGAACCCAGTAAATGAGTCAACAAATAAGTATATTCCTTGTAGTCTGTAAGATAGACCATTAATCTGGTGTCAATGGTTCTACACAAAAAACTCTAATTTCAAGGCCAACAACCTTTATGTGTCAATAGAATTATTTTTTATGTTTTGCAATGTTGTATACCAAAACAAATCCATGAAATGGAAGGACAAAAGAAGCATGTACCTACAAGATCACCAGCCCATAGTCCAGCCTCATCACCACCAGTACCTGCCCTTACTGCAAATGAAGGAAACACAAATTTTTAGTCTCGGAATGAAACTGAAGAAATTTGAGAATTAAGCAACATAGTTAGGGGTGAATCCGGTCCGGTCCGGGGAGGTTTTACGGACCGGACCGGACCTATTCGGTCCAGGGTTTTCCCACCCTGGACCGGACCGAATTTCCTAAGGACCGGTTCGGTCCAGTCCCATTCTGTCCGGTCCGTTCGGTCCACCCTATGAGTTTTTTTTTTTTTTTTCAATGACATTTTGTTTAATACTTATGTAATTATATTGTGATATATTTAATATATATACATATAGTATACTATTATATATATATTAGTAATACACTACTACTATTAGTCTATTAGTAATAATACTATAACTAATAACTATATGTAATAATAGTAATAGTGATAACTATATATGTAACTATATGTAATAGTAATAGTAATAATAGTAATATATGTAACTATATGTAATACTAATAACTAATACTATTAGTCTATTAGTACTAATAACTATATCAGTTATACTAGTATTATATATTATAGTTAATAGTTATACATTAAATAATATAGTAATTTAGTATTAGTGATTTAGTATAAGTTATAACTATATTAATTATTAGTATAAGTTGTATAACTATAGTCTATACTCTATATTAAACTATTAGTATTTATTTTATTTTTATACCATATTAGAGTCTAGATTATTAGTATTAGTAATTTAGTATAAATATTTGTATTAGTATAAAATTATACATATATTGTAATTTATACCATAACTCTTAAGACTTAATAGTATTAGTAATTAATAGTAAATACATTAAAGAATATAACAATACTTTAATACTAAATATATATAGTTATAGACTTATAGTGATTACTTATTAGTAATATAGTATAGTTATATAATAACTATATAATATAGTATAGTTAAGTTAAGTGATTAGTTATTATAATTAGTATAGTTATACTAATATTAGACTATCATTACTATATTATATTTAGTATATTATATTAGTAATTACTTAATGGTGAGTTAGTGATATAATTAGGTTAGATGAAAATTATAGTTATAGTATAGTTATAGGTTAGACTATTAGTAATATAGTATAGTTATAAACTTATATATATTAGACTATTAGTAATATTATTTATAGACTACCCACTTAGTTTTTAGTATATGTTATAACTTTTTTTTTTATAAATAAAAGTTTAAGTATATGTTATAAACTAAGTTTTTAGTTTTTAGTATATGTTATAACTATAGTCCATATTAGTATAAGTATAAGTTTAAGTTCTATAACTATACTCTATATTAGACTATTAGTATTTATTTTATTTTTATACCATATTAGAGTCTAGAGTCTAGACTCTAATATTAATTTACTCTATTAGTATTAGTAATTTAGTATAAATATTAGTATTAGTATAAAATTCTAAATAATAGTATTAGTTAATAATTACTTAATGGCAAGTTAATGATAGAATTAGGTTAGATGAAAATTATATAATTAATTATATACAATTATTATATAATCAATATATTATATGTATAAATTTAAAAAAAAAAAAAAAAAAAATCATTCGGTCCGGTCCTGTCCGGTCCGGGGTGAAAAACCCCTGGACCGTGGACCGGACCGAATGACTTCGATCCACTAAAATTAGGACCGGGACCGGACCGGTCCAAATTGGCCGGTCCGGTCGGTTTTTCCAGTCCGGACCGGCCGACTTTCACCCCTAAACATAGTTAAGCACACGAAATATGCAGAACACAGCTTGACTTCGAAAAATGCTTGGGTGATGGAGAATCAGCTCTTAAATCAGATTTTCCATCTCTGTACAGGATTGCAAGGGATCAAAATGTTGCTGTGGCAGATTATCTTCAATGTACGGATAATAATATTCTATGGAATGAACGTTGACTTTATTAGAGATGTAAATGACTGGGAAGTAAAAGCTGTTTCAGATTTTCTGGGAAGAATTTATAGCTCTAAAGTGATGCAGGGAAGAGAGGACAGGCTATTGTGGGATCATGCTGGAAATTTCAGGTTTTCAGTCAGGTTTTCAGTCAGTTCTTTTTACAAGGAGCTTAATTGTCATTCTGGCTGTGTTTTCCCCTGGAAAAGCATCTGGAGGGTGAAAGTACCTTCTAAGGTGGTGACATTCTTTAGTTGGGTGGTTGCTCTAGGGAAAGTATTGACCACAGATAACCTTAGAAAACGTGGTTGGTGTATAGCTGATTGGTGTGTCATGTGCAAGAAGGATGGTGAATCTGTAAATCATCTATTTTTACATTGTGAGGTGGCAAAGTCTTTGTGAAATGAGGCTCTTGGTCGGAGAGGGTTATAATGGGTGATGCCTAAGGAAGTTGTGGATCTCCTTGCATGTTGGCGTGGTTTTGAGGCAAGGAAATGAGTTGCTGCCAGATGGAGAATGATTCCTTTGTGTTTAATGTGGTGTATATGGCTGGAAAGGAATGGAAGATGTTTTGAAGATAAAGCACGTTCTTTTGAAGATCTTCGTTATTTTTTCTTTTCTATTTTGTGTTTGTGGGCTAGGATCTTTGTAAGGAATGATAATAATGTACTGAATCTGTTTCTGTCGTAGTTTCCTGCTTTCTAGTGTGTAGTATGTATTTCTTTTGTATACTTCCTGTATACTTAGGCTGTGCCTATTATTGATAATAAAATTCTTATTAAATATAAAAATAAAATAAAAAATGCTTGGGTGATGGATTATATAACCTAAGTCATGGCTGTTATCTAAGTGGAGAATATACCCAAGATCAGCTTATCATTAATTTCATAATGCTAATCGCAAATGCTAACTCAACTAAGATAATAATAATGGCAAAAGCTGTGCTTCATTCGTCTCTGTTTATCTTAGCAGTTACAACTTCAATCAAATTTGATTGTTCAGGCAAAAGCTGCACTTCGTTCCTCTCTGTTTATCTTAGTGGTTAAAATTTATTAGTCAAAATGAACATCTTTGACTGAATTTGATAGTTCAGTCCCCTCTTCCACAAAATGATGGTCCATTTTTTGACTAAACGCATACCTTTTCATAAATTATATTTGGTAAAAAGTTCAAGGAGAGAATAATTTGTTCAATGGCAGACTAGAGTGTTTACCTTCAAGCATTATATTTCTTGCGTCCAGAGGATCAGTGGGTAGCAGAAGCACCTATCAAAGTAAAGTGCAATTCAATGATTTGAGATTCCTAATTACAGGAAAATGAAATTAAAAGAAACGAAAAAAAAATATAGGACACCAAAAAAGTCAGATGAGAAAAAGAATACCATCATAAAATAAAATAAAATAAATAAAAAGAAGCAAGAAAAGGCATGTGGTATCCTCTGAAGTCAAATGTCAGAATGCTTGCCAAACTAACAATTTAATAAGAGATCACATTTCAGATCAAGTTTATCAATGCCAATTTGATGAAGCTGCTTGAATTCATAATAGGTCAATCATCTGGTAAAACAAAAAATTGAGCTAAAGGATTATTACACGATGAATATTTAAAAATAGAAGATGTTGAAACAACAGAGGAAGGACGTACAAGAATAAAAATAAAACAGAATGTGAATATGGAAAATAAGAATTTCTGATAAAAAGAAAAAGTGAAAGACCTTAAGTTTCTCCTCAAGCTCTCTGAGTTGATTAGATAAAGAGTCAATTTCAGAAGCAATCATCTCTGCCATATCCTGATCACTGCCATCATCTTTTGCTAAAGCTGAAATGATAGATATGGGGAGGAAATTAAATGACTGTCAACAAAAACCTTAAAATTTTATTAAAAAACTGCAAAAGAAAGAATGGGGAGTAAACCTTTCGTTTCTTCTAACTGCTTCTCACAGTCCTTGAATCTCTTAAAGGTTGACACAACCTATCCGTCCAGACAAACAAATAATTATATCAGTGAAAACTGCACTGGCTGTGACAGATTTTACCAAGTAAAACTCAGCATGAGAAAGAGCAAAATGAAATGAAGTACCTCGTCCAGCTCAGCCATAGATTGTGCCAGCTTTTGGTATTCACTGGGATTTGAGACGACATCAGGATCAGCCAACTTGACCTGAAATATTTATTGGGTATTTCAAATTTAGCGTGAAAAACTCAATAACTACCAAGATGGTGCCATAATATGAGAATATACATAGTGGATATAAGAAACTGCCTATTTTGGTTTCACAAACCTTTCAAACCATCTCATCCAATCTTATCTCATTTCAATATCTAAATACCATTCAAACATAAACATTTTTTAATTTCAAATTTTAAAATTCTCGACTTTTTCCTCTAATTATTACCTAATCATTACAAATTTTCCAAACTTCCAAACAAAACACAAAAAACAATTCAACTTTTTCAAATTCTAAGACAGAATATTAAAAAATTATATTCACCCTCTTTTAACTTTATATTTTTTTTATTCAACTTTTCCTCTCCTTTTCCAAAATCCCATAAAATCTTAACTCAAATAATTTCACTATTATTCACAAGTTATCCAACTACTATTTACAAATTTCTTATCTCATCTCATCTCGTCTGTGTAACCAAACAAGGTCTAAGTTTTCATATCTCGATCACCAAAAGCCTCAAATATCCCAATGGTCCGCTCAGACAAATTGCTGAAAGAGTTTTATAGGAATATTTCAGTACAGGATACGATAACTGGGTTAACTACGAAGGACCAAGCCAACACCAAAATTGAACAAAATTCTCTTGAATTGTATTTTCTAGTAAATTCAAGCCCAATGTTCAACCTTAGGTTGTATGTCAATCTGATCTCCAATGTGGGAGCTCTTGCTGCTGTTCCATAATTATAGTCAATAGCATAAATTGTGTGAATCATAGTACTTCCAAACGACCACATATTTCTCTCAAATATCCCAGCATTTCACCGACAACTCACCATTAGGTTGTTATATATTACTTCAATTAACCATAAACGATGCGTAGAAGGAATTTCCTTCCATAGGGAAATAACACATACCATTATTTATGGATCGGTCACAACAATAAGACAACCCTACCAGCTTCTCAGCTAAATTATCACATTTTCCTCCAACCTTCTCTGGTCAAATTGCCAAACACTTACTTTTCTAAGGTTCAATCAAATATTCATACGGCCATAACCCCAATATTTGCGAACCACTTCAATGTGCCCTCGCAAACGGTAAAAATCCACTCTAATCGAATTCCTCAACATTCGGAAAATGTTATTCTAAATAATTCGATTTGAAAATGCACGTCACGACATTTTCATGCCTTACACAATAACAACGGACTCATTCAATAAGTACAGATTTCCTCGTAAACACACAAACACACAGTGAGCGAAACAATTTATTCAAACGTTATCACGGAATCCATCAAACATACCGATAACTCTTTCCAAGTATTCTCCGCAGATTCCAGTTTCGTTATCAGATACGGCTCCTGCATTTCACCAAATTCACAACGCGACATAAGCATGACATTCACAGAACCCTCACGCTGAATGTTTCTCCCAAAAAATACATTTCAAGGAAATTCATTCTCAGAGTGAAAAGAAAAAAAAAATAAAAAAAAAAACAATCAAAACGTTTTCGGGTGAGGAATTGCACAGACCGCCATGCAAACAAATCTTCGAGCTTTGTGTATATGCATAGGTCGAAGGCTGAGATTAACTCCCCAAGATTTCTCACATAAGCGAAATCGTTCTGGGAATCGATTCAAAGTTGCTAGAACTCGACTAGTTGAGCTCGTTGTTAAGCTATTCATGGCTGCGTTTTTTAGCAGAATATTTTGTGAGGAGTAGAGCGAGTGCGAGCGGTTCGAGTCGAATGGATAAAAGCTTGAGATGGGGGTATGTTTGTGTACTCTCTCTAAACCCCCCCAGTTGGATAAGGTTTACGGCGCCTTCGGATGGAAAATGTCCGGCTAATGTTTTCCCTTTCTATTTTTTTCACCTCGCGAAATTTTTAGGTTCGGTTTGGTGATAAAAAAATTTTATTTCAAATTTAAAATTTTCATCTCATATTATAACTTTCTCAAATTTCTATATAAAATATAATAAATAATTTAACTTTTTCTTAATTTTTTCAAATTTTAAAATAATAATAATATTAAAATATAATATTTTAATATTTTATCTCAAATTCAAATTTTTCATCCCACTTACCTAGCTATTTGGCCTCATTTGTATTTAGATAAGATAAAGTGAGATAAAAATTTAAAATTAAATAATATATTATGAAAATATAATGTCTTAATATTTTTTTTAATTTTAGAATCATCTCTAAACATAAAAACATTTACTGTGTAAAAGCTTTCCAAAATTTCCAAAAGGAAAACTCTGAATGTAGGCGCGCAGCAGACGGAATCGCACACCAACACTGACGTGGATTAAATGAAACGGGGCGTTTCACGAAAGCGTTAAGAGTTTTCCACTGCGTTTTGCCTTTTCCTTTTTGGTGATTAAATGAAACGGTACATTTCACTGAAGCGGGAAGAGATGAAGAGATGAATATTATCAACATTGTGTCAACCTGATTCTTCATGTTGTCTGAAGAAAAGGTATCAAGTCTTCACTTGTTAATCATACTTTGATAAACATGCCAGTGTGCACTTGTGGGTCACCCGCAAAACTTAAAACATCGAATAAGCCGAGAAATCCAGACCAGGTATTCTTTAGATGTTCATAGTACAATAGGAAGGTACAAAAAACTTTAATTACTTTGACTTGCATTTGGGTTTGAGTCAGAATTTTGATATCTTACTCTTAGAATTGTCATTTGTTTGTTTATACAGGGGTTACCACACTGCAACTATTTCAAATGGGCAGATAGTGGTCAGGAAAGAGAAAAAGAACTTTTGAACATAGAAATTGAGATGTTAAGGAAGAAGGAAGAGCTTCATGAAACACAGGCAAATATTCAACAAATAGAAGAAGAGGTTCAAAGAAGAGAAGAAGAGTTTCAAAAAAGAGAGAAAGAGGTTCGAAGTGCCTTAGAAGAGGTTCGAAAAATAAAGGGTGAAATTGTCAAGAGGGAGTTGGGAGTCTGGCTTCAATGCACACATCTAA
The DNA here is from genome assembly GCA_011037825.1 of Carya cathayensis. Classification (NCBI taxonomy): domain Eukaryota; kingdom Viridiplantae; phylum Streptophyta; class Magnoliopsida; order Fagales; family Juglandaceae; genus Carya; species Carya cathayensis. The sequence goes on along the minus strand of QGSO01000732.1, from coordinate 38,520 downwards.
GGCTCTATTGTATAATTTGTATATTATTTTATTTGTACTTTATACGATCACAGTGAATACCCACTGATTGACAAACTTAGTGTATAAATTTGAACACAATGGGACTTTGTGCTTTAGAACAGTGCTTATGGAAACACCAAATCAAGTATGTACAGAAATATATGTTCTATATTTTGGAACATGTAGGACAACACTTTTGAAAAGGTAGGCAACTAATCCACGCTGAATGTAACTTGCTGATTGTGTTTTTGCTGGAAGAATATATTGTAGAAAAACCAGATTGTGTATTTGGAAAGTTTGACTGTTAGTCTTGTGAATATAGTGTATTTGACTTTTCAAGTGCTTAATTGAATTATGTGGTACTAGTTAAGACCCAAATATTCGGGTCTTAAATAATAGCCTGAAACGTAACATATAATGTGCAAGATCATTTATGATTTTGTAATCAAATATTTCCCATGAAATGTGCTATTATACAGGGATTAGCACAAGTATTTGGGAACTTTGACTTGCAAAAGACTTACACCTTGCACTTGATGATTTGCTTCTAGCTATACCACACTAAACGAAATTGCCCAATATGAAAAGCACATTCGGGAATACACCAAATCAGGAGCTGAATGTGGCCAAGCACCCAATTCCTGCACATTCAAGCATCAGAAATTGCCCAATGTAAAACTGTGCAAAATGTTGGGAGTAGAAATATCATAAATAAATATTTCATGACTATCCTTTACAACTAGTTCAAACATGTAGTAATCTAAGAATATACAACAGCTCATGCTCTCATATAATCAAAGACTAATTACCAAACTGTTCAAATTACCCATCAAAAAATAATCACATCATCTCCTATCCACCCATCAAAAAATAATTACAATATCCCTACATCCACCCATCAAAAAATAATTACAACCCTGCAACTATCCACCCATTAAAAAATAATTACAATATTCCTATGTCCACCCATCAAAAAATAATTACAACCCTGCAACTATCCACCCATCAAAAAATATGTACAGCTCATGGATAGATTTTGCAAGTCTTGCTCCACTCATCTTGCAATACATCATCACCTATGGTGGTTTACAACAAGCTGATCGACTCTCCATCTTTCTTCCCCTTACTCTTCCTACTTTTGTACAAAACTACCATGAATCTACCATTTCAATATGAACTGAAATCAGAACACACCAAATCAAGTGACCAGTACGTATGCTCAATTGATAATATTAATTAAGATGAAACTTGAGTCTTAAAAAAAAACCCATAAATATAAGTGCACAAGTATTAGTACCCAAAAAGTAACTATATATTTTTTGATCATCATGATTAATAATTCTTGAAAAATAGACAAACATATCTGTACAGAAAACCATAATTTTCAAATTTATGGACTTAGCCCATAAGCAAGCAAAATTTCTGACGATGAATATTAGTGCAGGGGCATTTGAAATACAAACCCCAGTACAGTGACTTATTCCCACAGTTGTGTCTCATGCAAGCTATCTTACTGGGTTCCATTCAACTCAAGTTGCATCTGTTAACATAATATATTGGTTATAAATCAAACCAACATATAATTACAATATGGAACATTTACACAATATGACCAAGTTAAAGAAGACTATTTACACTTTCTTGAGTCTCATTTACGGCAAAGCCTAACTCGGTGGCACTAAAGTCCAACACTTCGGTAATGTTTTGAGGCGGCTAACAAAAAATATCAAAATGTTAGATCAAAGTAACCCGAATAATATATTGTTGAACCCAAGGTTTCAAGTTTTGTGTAATTATACATCTACACATGAATTTTGATGATAACAAATGAATTCAAAGAATAAAGGAGTCTCAAACTCAAGTTATCTACACAATGGAGTCAAGCATATCAAGAAACCAAGCATGAGCAAGAAGGGAGCAAGTTCACATTAAAATCATAGAGTAATGTTGTAAAACTCTTCAAAATTCGAAATTAGGATTAAGGCTCAAAATTAATATTTTATCATAAAGCATTAAAATACATTTTCCACATGTGCATGAATATTTTGAAAATTATATTTGAAAATTTTGAAAGATAATTGATTGTCATCTTTCACATGTGCATGCCATGATTAAAGGTTTGAACTTTGAAAATATTAAAGATGATTGATTGTCATCTTTCACATGTGCATGTTTTATTTGAATAATTTCAAAAGTGATTGATGTTTTTCTTGACTTATGCAAAAGGAAGATGTCTTTGTTTGAAAATTTGAAAAGTAAAGTGTGCTCCTTTTGTCATATGCAAAAAGTAAAAGATTAGGTTTGATTTTTTTGAAAAGCAAAGTGTGCTCCTTTTGTCATATGCAAAAAGTAAAAAGATTAGGTTTGAATTTTTGAAAAGTGAATGATGATGTCTTTGACATGTGAATCTTTTTAAATTTGAATATGAAGTCTCATATGCCTATAAATAGATCATTTGAGAGCTTCACATTCACAACACCAAGAGCATACAACATTCATTCAAAGCTTTCATTCTCTCTTCTCTAAGCATTGAGCCTTAACTCTTATTCATTTTGAGAGATATAGTTTGTGCTTGTATTGTTCTTATTTCACTCATTGAGGAGTGTTTTCTGATATCCTACCCACTATCAATTCTTGTATCAGTAAAAGGGTGTGTACAACCCTTGTGCGTGTAGAAAGTGTTCTACACAGGGAATCGTTGAATCACCACGTGTAAGGTGATTGCAAGTGTAGAGGGTGTTCTACACGGATCCTTTGTAGCGGTGTTGTTCAAACGTGTAATAGGTTTTTAACTCCACCTGAAGGAGGTTGAATAGTGAATTCGGGGATCCTCAAGGGGTAGCTTGAGGCGAGGACGTAGGCAGTGGGGCCGAACCTCGTTAACATACTGAGTTTGATTCTCTCTTACCCTTACTCTTTATATTTATTGCTATTTCGTATTTTGTTTATATTTGATATTGTATATTTGATTTATAATTGTTATTTTTTTAAATACAACTCAATTCACTCCCCCTCTTGTGTTAGTCATCTGGGCAACATATATAATTTCTCAATATGTATTAGCAACACAATTACACCATCTCCTATCATTAAAAATTTTTAAATGTTACCTAAACTAGGACATTTTGTTCTGTCCCAACATCTGTTTGGCCAAATAAATTCCTACACGTTCAAACAACTTTGTCTTCTATTCCATGTGGCTACAAAGAAAAAAAAAAGAATTATATAAAATCAGATTTATATATGTATTTTACTCTTAACAGTAAAATACACTATAAGAAGCTAAAATATTCAGAACAGTGCACTCAGTGTACTTGTATACGTTTTCCTTTCTGACTAGCCTTCTTCGTTGTGGGTTTCACTCTCTCAATCATTGATTTTTTTTTCTGAGAGATGGCAGTCTGTCTTTTCCTCTCACTACAGGAGACTCAGTACTTTCTTCAAACTCGCGGTTGTCATTGTATCGGTAGTATAAATTACAACTTTCGAAGGCGGCTTGTTGGTGTGGTAGCTTAAGTTCATTGCATCTAACTTAACTAGCATATCCTCAGTGTACTCATCACATGAAGATGCATTTGTGGCTACTTCATAGCATTTCTTGATAATACGTGAATATCTCCTAATTCCAAGCATCTGATCAACTATGTCATAGCTACTTCGTATAAGAGTGTATGTTCTTTTTATGTCTTTCCTCCATCGATCTAGTATGTACTTTTCTGGAACCGAATGGACTTTGTGAACTCTCATAATGCCCAAGACATGTCTACACAATATCCCTCTCATCTCAAACAAGGCACATGAACACTTCACTTTGCATTCGGCCTCATTAAAGTAGACCGTGTGGGTCACCATCTTAATGAAATCATCAACATTCACTTCATCTTCTACATAGTATGTTGCAATTACACCATCCTTCCGGTGAAGAGTTGGAAGAGTTGCAAGCATCCCTATTACTTCTTTCTGAACTTCTCTAAATTTATTGCAAGTGTATATGTCTTGAAAAATCTTATTAAGTTGAGAGGAAGAGACGAGAATTGTGAGGTTGAATGAGTGGAAGTCTGCAGCACTTTCATTCTCAATCTTCTTCCTCAAGGCATTATCGAACTGATCAACAAACTCTTTTAAATTTGTCTTAGCATAAACATACTCGTTGAAAAAAGCATTTATACTCTCGCTTCATTGAGTTGTACCATTTCAGCCCAGAAAACTTCTCTCATGATTACCAGTGCCCAATACGTACGTTCATCGTATAAACTCTTCAACCAAGCATTCTTCTGCAGGTTGTACTTCATAATTAACACTTCCCAAGACCCTTCAAACTCCTATATTGTGTGAGAGTCATATATACAATTTAGTAACTGACTTTTCAACTTAGTTTTGTATGCACCATGTGAACCTAGCTTCTTAAGCAAATTTTTCAATATGTGCCATAAGCAAAATCTATGCCGGCTATTAGGAAAGACGAGACTTATTGCATTTTTCATGGCTCTATCTTGATCTGTGATAATATTCTTGGGAGCTTCACCATCCATACAGTTCAACCAAGTATGAAACAACCATGTAAACGTTTCTGTATCCTCATTAGAAATTAATTCTGCCCCAACAAAATTGACTGGCCATGATGTTTTACACCAACAAACGGTGCAAACGGCATTCCATATCTGTTTGTCAAATATGTCGTGTCGAATGTAATGGCATCACCAAAATATTTGTAGGTTGCCTTACTTCATGCATTCACCCAGAATACATTCCTCAACCACCCGTCATCATCCATATCCATTAGTAAAAATAACCCATCATTCTTGTATTGCATCTGAGCAAAGTACTCACAGAGGGCTCCAGCACCACCTTTCCCAAGTCGAAAGTGGCATGCCTTGTCAATATAATTACGACAGTCTTTTTCATTGAATGACAAGTTTTCAAACCCACCCGCTTCTTGCACAAGAGAGGCGAAACTCTTATTCATTCTGATTCCAACCTGATCATTTATATCTAACACCCTCTTAACAGACTCGCTCACTTCTCTATTACAGCGAAAGAACCTCGACTTTTGTGGACTTAGACAATGATTATGGAAATTGTTAATACTCGACACCTTCAACACCCATTTTTCGAATATAGCATTTATCATTGCCTTACAGTCTATCTTTGATCTCAGACGTGGTCACGCGACATTTGAAGTACGGTTCTGTGGCTTCCCATCACGAGCACAACCCAATGTGACATATCTAACACTCTCATCCTCAAACCTATGACTCTTTTGTGTCATTATCCCAAAACCGCATTGTTGCCCATATCTTTTATAGTAAGAAAGTAACTCATCTTCAGATTTAAACACTATCCCCAACTTCGACTCCTCAACGATTTCGGCCCCCTCAGTATGCACAGTATTTTGTGGCCCAGATTGATTGGCATCTTTGGATTCAACAATATCATGAACAGAGGGCATAGACATACTTTTTTCCCGTAGAGTCAAGTGATATATTTTGGATTTCAATCGCATGGCTTGAACTTGCAGAGTGTAAACCAATCGGAGGGTTAACTAATGAGTGAAATGGGGGTAGTGGATTTCTCTGCAGTTTACACCCACAAAATGAAATAAATTGATTACACTCTCATATAAAAATAAGCCCACTGTCTAACGAACGAATTTATCACCTAACTTGTCCATGTAAATAGGTTAGCATCAGGAGGCGCCACAAATGGCGGTAACCACGCATTTGGCATTGGTGGATGGCAACCATGCATATAGTTTGACAAATTCAGATAAAATTGTATTGGTATCACCTAAACATATAAAATAGAAATAATTATCAAACAAAGATCTAGAATATATTGCCCAAAGTATTTGCAGTAAGAGGCATTAATCCAAGTGGATAGAATGGTCTAGTGGCAACTACAAAACAAGACCAGTCATGATAATAAGAAAGTACTGAATTTTAACGTTAATCAATGAATACCTGGGTTGATGGATTTGTTGCATGTTCTTCGGTAGGAGGTATAGTAGAAGATGCATGCTCATTTTCTTTCACCATCTAGAGAATATTGATGAGCATTAAAATTTATCTTATATAAATTCAAATGAAATAAAGTAATTACTTAACATCAAATTAGTTGACAAATTGTTAATCAAATTGCACCCAATCCTCTCTTAAGATATATTCAAAAAAAATATATCAAAATTCAGATTGTGTATTCCCGGAAGAAAAATGCTAGTATGCTAGTGTATTGGTATATATTTACAATATTTAAATATATTAAAAAATTATTAAAAAAAAGATGTTAAAAATTGAAATCATATTATTTCACATATATAGGGACCCTGTCAACTTCTAGTCTCAATTTATTATTGTCGATATTGGCATGAAAAATGAAAAAATAAAAAAATAAAAAAAATAAAAAACCTACTCCTAGTGGGTAAGTAGGGTTCTTAAACTAAAAACAGAAAACTAAGTGGGACTTATATAGCTTCTCCTTTTAAGGGTTTTAGAGTATTGACATTGGATTAGCTATCTTATTGTGTGAATTTGACTAATATGTAACCTTTTTACTTTTAACTAATCACTTAAAACTTGAAGTCTACAAGGGGATTAGCTGTCACACTCTCTATAATAATAATATATTAAGGATTTTTATTATTTATATTTATTTTTGTATTTTTTTAAATACTTATTTATTTTTATTTTCATAATTTCCAATAACCTCCAACAAAATATATCAATGCTCTTTATAGCCTCCTGTTTGCATAAACAAACTTGTATGAGAAGAGAAACCAAACCACGAAGAGCACCAAGAGAAGAGGAACTTCATAATTTTTGCACCAAACTTGAAAATTTGTGTGTAAGGCACATTGGTAAGTCCACAAACAAGAAGAGGAACTAAACCAGGAAGAGCACCAAGACCCACAACTACAAAAAGAATGGCAACAACTAGGAAAAGCTGCAATCCAAGGCTTCATGTTGAATGCAACCACCATGGAAATTCACCCATTCAATAGGCGTCAACTGAAATATCATTCACCCATTCCTGACCTCCTCGAATCAAAGAACCAGTGCCTTTGAGACAAAGACTCAAATACCTTGAAAAGAATTAGACATCCCACAATAGATAGACTTTCATCCAGATTCCTCTCATTGCGACTTGAATAATTTACAAAAGCAGAGAATCTTAAAGGTGCACAAACTACAGAAATTGTCCTAAGAAATACATAAAATCCTATGTACATATTTTATAAGTGTAAAGTGACAAAGTGACAGAGATTCCTAACTGCTCAAAGGAAAAACAAAATGTTGATGGGCCAAGGCATGGAAGCCAAATCTCAATGCTTTATGATCTTTGCAGAACTTCGATATTCAGAACTTAAACCAATGCAAATGATAGCACCCACCAAACAGAGTTTAGAACTCTGATGGATTTTGACCATTGAACAAGCAAAGATACTGTAAAAGATATCCAAACTAGTCCTTTAGCAAAGTAAACCAACCAACTCATTTGATTGAACCCGTCATTTCTTGTCGTTAGATTCGATATACCAGTAGTAACATAAAAAATACTACAAAGAGCACAACAGATGGAAACCACTACCAAGATCCAATCTTTTTCATTACTACTTTAGGCATAACATCTTTTTCATTACCAAAATCCATTAGAACCCCACTGCATATTCATCAAAAGATCAAAAGACTGAGAATCTAAAAGATTCATGCAAGGAAGGAGAAACCAGAAACTCAATGAAATAAAATAGAGATTAAAACAAATAGGCTTGTGATTTAATGGAGAATAAAGCAAAATTTTGACAACCAATTAACCAATCAAGAAAAGGAAAAAAAAAAAACTACTATCACAATAGGCAAAAACTACCAATATTTTTGCCAAAATCTTATACAAATCCATTTCTAGTTTTCAATTTCTTCAAACACTAGAAATCATAGCATCAAATTCTCCAAACTCGAAATCCAATAAATTAAATCAATAGACAATGTATGAATAAAATTCAATCCAATATTCAATCCCCAATCCAGATTCTTCATTTTACTTGTACCACAACTAGACTGGAGCTTGCAATAAAATTAATTCAAAGTTTATTGAGCCTGCATGGAGAGGAGGAAATAGATAGCAAGTTTTGTGTAAACAAAACAAGAAACTAGCAAAATACCAATCCAGGATGTTTTTTCATCATTTCTCAAAAAGAGATGGCACAAAGTTACAAACTAACTACATACAAGATACTTGCACAAAACCCTTTAGCCTGCAATCTAGGATATAGAATTCTAAGTTGCAAAAGAAAAGCCACCACAATAGGATCAACAGTGACTGAACATAAGAAAATTCAAGTACAAAATCTCTTCATATATTTAAGCCAGCTAGCCATTTTAGAGCTCATTAATCACATTTCATCAAGGGTCAAGATCTAAAATTCAAGAATCATTGGAAAGGTCCAACAAATCTAAATCATTGGCATAACACAAGATTTACCAATCACTTCTTTCAAATTGAATGTTAACAGTCCATGTATGCTTCATGACATTGGAACCACAAGATATTTGTACCCAAAATAAAATCACCAGAAAATATAACTAGTCAGAATTACACACGATTGTTAGATAATTAATGAAACATACTAACCATATGGCCAGATCTCAAACTAAAATTCCTACATCATTCCACTATTCTGTTTAAGATACTATTTCACTAATAGTGCATAAATGATTGCATGGGTCTATCAAGATAGGTAGTATGATGAATAGGAAAGAATAAAGAAGTTTTGCATGGAGTGAGATTGAGTGGCATGCTAACCCACTCACACAATATGCATGAAGGATATCTCAAATCATATTGGTAAGAGTGCTTACTAGTTATAACAAGCAAACTGGGCGATATGTCCACTACAGTGTGTACCCTCAAACTAAATCATATTAGATTATGATTTAACTTCAATTTCATATATTAGAAATGCATGTACCTTCTAACTAAGTCTATTTGTTCATCATTTTTTTGGTAGCCAAGACTCAAATATCATATATTTGTACTATTTACAAGTAAAATTTATGGGAAATCATGATATAATCTCTGAACTACTTACAAATAAAATTTGAACTACTTCATAAATCATGATAAAAATTACCTTCTATTCCAACAAGCCTCACTCTGGCCTTAATCTCCCCTGCTTTCAGGAAACCAACGAACGTCACCTCAAACGCCCTTTTTCAACTCGTTTCCTTGATCCGCAAGTATGTACACTATTTTTTGTTATAAACGAAAATGAATAACACTTTTTTAGGTAAAGGAAAACACCATCTCGTTATGCAAAACCAAAAAAATAGTAAAAAGTTACATGCTTGTTTTCAAATAAACAAGAAAACTAAAAATGTGGAAGCCAAACCTTTTCGAGAAGACGATTTTTAAATCTGAAAGTGGAATGCTGGGTGAGATTCTCCTGCTGAGACTATTATGTACTGTAATGGTAGAAATAGAGCGGAATAGAGACTAATGAGATGAAAATAGAGAAAGTGAGAGATAAAAATAGAGAAAGTGAGAGAGGAGTTGGTCGCGGAAGTGAAAATGGTGGAGGAGATCCGTGGAAGTGACCTCGGAGGAGGTTGTCGCAGAGGAGCCATGGATAGGAGAGCTGAAACAATTCTTCTGAAGCACGTTTCATGTTGTGTAGTGTTTTCCCTCCTTTTTTCTTTTCTTTTTTTATTTAATAAATTGACCGGCCGCATTAGTAATGGTGCGCAATTTCGTCCACCATGTGCTTGCATATAGAAGAACTGTTTCCAAAAATATAAAAGTCATCTTCTAAACAATGTATTTTAAAATAAAATAAAATAAATTAGTAAAAAGTAAGTGGTTCAGATTCCAAATACATTTGGAAGTAGTGAATAGGTTTTTTTCAAAATTTACTGAACTATTTAAATTAACAACCAATCAATCAAATAACAATAAATAATCTACATATCAATTTTGGTAATGGAGTGAAACCCATTTAATAAACACCTTCAAAATCTAATACCATTTCGGTGTAAGTCACCACCTCAGACTCACTATAGAAATTTGGTTTTGAAGTAATTTAAAAAGACTTACTAGACCCTTCAAATAATTAAATCTAGCTTGCAACATCATGAATATTTCATTCAATCTCTACAACCTAGCAACTTTGAACCACTAACATTTCTATAGTTTCATCATGAGCACTAACTCGATCTTTTCAATAGACTCCACATTATTCAAACATGAGCATAATATGATGAAGGTTTGTTTATTAAAAGAGAATTGATCTTAAATGCTCAATGAATATCTTTCAAGTTTTCACTCAATATTATAATAAATACGATGGTTCTAGCCTTTCTCCACACCTTAGAACTCGTGTATATTATTATATATACTTAGGGTTTAAGTAGGCCCCTTAAAAAGTACAATGCCTTGTAAAAAAGTATTTCTCAAGAATTTTATTTGAGTCAACTATGGAGCGAGCTTTTTGTCTAGTTTTTCAATTGTAACATTCTTAAGCTGTCTTGACCTAGTATACATTGTGATTTGAAAATTTTGAAACATTAATTTGTAGTCTTGTTGATAATCAAGTTAGCTTTCCAACGTCACCAAAATCACCTAAATGCAATGTGGGGATCAAAAGTTATGATTAATTTACTCTGACTAGATCAATCTCATCATACTTGTGAATTTGCAATTTTTATAATTTTTGTTCTAATTACAACCTAGACTATACCCAACATATTTATAACTCAATTGGATTAAGTTTTGTCATAAGAACATGCCGACGCATAATTTTTACACTAACATTCAACAATTGCTTCATGGTGGTTACCACCATGGTGCAGTTTGAGTAGGGTATCAAACCCTTCAAATCCCCTAGAAGTTCAATCCAACGTAAAGTAAAAAGTTTCTAAATACACATATCTTTGAAATGCCCTAAAAGTTTTGCATAATATCCCATCACTTTTGGCACGACACAAAGGAATAGTTTTTCAAATTGGTGAATCCTTCAAATCCTCCTAATTTTCTGTACAAGACAAAAGTAAAGAATTTTTAACAAATAGATTGTATAGTACCTCATCAAATACTTGTGTAATGAAGAGAATGGAGAGGGATTTGGACATATCCAATCACATTGAAGAGTGGAGATAGAACACAACTTTTTAGGGAATAGATGAAGAATGAAAGACCAGAAGGCACATAGTGATACAAACCTAAATTGATATGGGGTATCTAGATCCAGATTCTACATTGATTACATTGAAGTACTACGTTAAGAAGATGAATCTGTATAAATATGGAGGAAAAAGTTTAATATCTTTCTTAGACTAAGGGCAATATTAGTTATTTTTTTTCAAATCATATATTTATGCTTATTTTTGTCTTATTAGTAAATATTTAGTTTTAAGTTTTGGAAGTGATTCTGATATCGATTTTTACCAAATTTTTAGTAAGATTCTTGTTTATTTATGTATTTCTTTCTCATACAATAATTTAGATTTTTTCACTTTTGAAAAAATAGCATAATTTTCAATTTTACAGTTATTTAAGTTCGTTTTATGGGTTTCATAAAATAATTTCAAATTTTACTATTATTCAATATTATTCAGAATTTTCTGTGTTTTGGACAAACCTCTTGTCTTTTCTGTTTTAAATATCTGTTGAAACTAGCCGCCACAATTAATCTAAATTTTGTCCGGCATCAATTGACATCAGAGCTTAAACATTTTTCTTGGTGTGATATCTCATCAATTTCTATGGCTGGTGGTCATGGTCGTCGTGGGCAGGTTTCGAACAAGGACGTCTCGTATTGTAATTATAGTGTTTAGGATGTGATGACTCGGCATCTAATGACACAAGATATCGGTGATCGTGAGATGGAAGATCATGATTTTGATTCTAATTTTGAGAACTCGTATCACAAGCGTGCTCTATTATGGGAGTACCGTAGTAGGGAGGAGCATTATGTGACCTCGGTTTCAAATTTGATTTACCAAAATTTCCTGGTACTTTTCAAGTTGAAGGTTTTGTTGATTTATTGCATAAGGTTGAGTGGATTTACAACTCTGAGGAGGAAAAGTTTAAGGATGGATATTTTTCCATAGGGTGGAACTATATACTAGTCTACTATACCTATCCTGATGAAGATAACCTAGTGGATGAGGTAATTATTTTTATTAAAAACAAAGAAAATTTGGAGAAAGAAAATACTAGTGAAGTTTTAAAATTTGAAAATCATGAAACAACTTTTGAGACAATTAACTATGTTGATTTTCTTGGAGTTGTGGATTTTTTTTCAAATTATCCTATGCAAAATATTTTGCTTGGATTTGAGATGTGGGAAAGAAACTTATTTTGGAGTGTAAGACGTTTAATATTATTTTACTTCGACCCGATCAAATCAATTTTACTTTTTCTATGATCATTGGGACAATACAACAAAAGGAAAGAAAGACTAGTCTAATTGTGATGGATTTTAAATATTGACATAATTTAATTACTCGAAAACAACCAACTTTTCAGCCCTTATAATACATTGACTCATATAGTATAAATACAAAGTTTACAGATATGATTTTTGCCTAATTTGCTACTGTGTGATCTTTGTCTTGATTTGTGGAATCATCCTTTATACACCCCTACAAGATGGAGCTACCATCAGCAAGGCCAATATTGTGTCTAAGAAGTTCCATACGTTGTCGTGGCAATGGTTTTGTTAGAAGATCTACAGGCTGATCTTGTGTATTGACATGATGAACTTTAAGTGTGCCTCTTTGAACCATGTCACGAACAAAATGAAGATCTATTTGAATATGCTTCATCTGAGAATGTTGAACAAGGTTGAAGCTGAGTTGGGTTGCTCCTATATTATCACATAGCAGTTTTGGTGGTAATAAAAGTGGGAACTCAAGTTCAATAAACAGTGCAAGTAGCCAAGTGTTTTCAGATGCAACATTTGTATGGGCTCTATACTTAGCTCCAGTAGATGATCTAGCAACAACACTTTGTTTGTTTGAATTCCAAGACATTGGATTAGATCCAAGGAAACTTATGTATGCAGAAGTGGAGGTGCAATCATCAAAGTTGCTAGCCTAATCAACATCGATATAGGTTGTAAGGTGTAAACTAGAGCTCTTGCAAATGTGAATGCCATAGAAAATGGTATGCTTTAAGTAGCGAAGAAGCCTCTTCGCAGATGTCCAATGAGTGGCGGTTGGTTTATACATAAACTGAGAGAGTTTGTTCATTATGAATGATATATCTGGGTGTGTAAAAGAGAGGTACTGAAGAGCACCTATGACACGTTGAAATTCTATGCTATCAACAGAGAAAGTGGCATCAATGAGCTTGAGAGCAATACTTGTGGACAGCAGCGTAGATACATCTTTGGAACCAAGCATATTAGTTTTGGAAAAGAGTTCACGAATGTTATTTATGTTGAGACATGAATAAACCAGATTTAGTAGAGATAACCTCCATGCCGACCCATGTCCTTTAGAGAGAAACAAGCTTCAAGTTTGTCAATGATTGAACAAACAAAGTTAATGTCACTGCCTGTTATAACCAAATCATCCACATAAACCAACAAATAACATATAACAAAGCTGGTCTTATATATAAACAATGAGGAATCAACTTTTGAATTCTCATACCCAAGTGCCATGATTTTTTTCTTTAGATTTGAATACTATGCCCTAGGAGCTTGTTTGAGGCCTTAAATGGCTTTGCATAACCTACAAACAAGGTTTGGTTTTGAAAAGTCTTTGAATTCTGGAGGCTGAACCATGTACACATTTTCAAGCAACTTTCCATGCAAAAATGCATTGTTGACATCAAGTTGTCTCAAAATCCACCCCTGCATCACAACAATAGTTAAGACAGTTCTAATAGAGGCAGGTTTTACAGCCGGTCTGAATGTTTCCTTGTAATCCAACCCAGGCATTGATTGTGGGCAAAGCCGTTGGTTCACTAGGTTTGATTATGAGTTCTTTGTGCTATGTGAGTGGATGAGTGCAAGTTGTGTTTGAGTGCAAATTAGGTAAATGATGAAAGGAAAAATCAGGGGAGTTACCTAGAAGTGATGCAGAAACAGGTGCACAATTCGGCTACACTGGTGATGGACGTGGCAGAGGTAGCATCGAGATGGGTGGAGCAATTGGTGGAGATGAGATGCAAGCATTTTCATCGAAACATGTCTTAATGAGGCTTTGGGTTTCATCAAATATGACATGCCAAGAGAGATATGTCCTGTTTGTGGTGAGGTCAATGCATTTGTAAGCATTTTGTGTTTGAGATTAACCAACAAACAAACATGGAGTGACTTTGGGTTGGAGTTTATGGGTATTGTAGTGCCTGGTTAGGGGAAATTAAAGACAATCGAATTTTTTTAATTGAAGGTAATTTGGGAGTTGGGAGTTGTTGAAATAAGGTTTCGTATGGAGATTTGTTATTTAATAGTGATGTCGGTTGATGGTTAATTAGATAAGCAGCCATTTGAAAAGCATGAGGCCAATAGGACAATGGTAGGGAAGTATCATGTAAGAGAGTTAAACTCATTTCCACTAGGTGACGATGGCAACGTTCGGATGCGCCATTTTGTTGTGGTGTACGAGGGGTTGTGGTGTAGTGACTAATTCCATGAATTGAAAAAATATTTTTTAAGAGCCACAAATTCACCACCATTGTCGGATTAAAGACTTTTTATTTTTGTTTGAAACCTTGTTTCAACAAGATGCTTGAATTGTGGAAATATACTACTTACTTCAGATTTGGTGGTCATAGGATAAAACCACATGTATTTGGTAAAATGGTCAACCAAAATCAAATAGTAGCTTGAATCATCAAGACCAACAGTATTAGAGGGACCCCAAACATCAGTGTAAATGAGATTAAGAGGTGTATGGCTTTGAGAACTAGTTGAATGAAATGGTTGTTGATGCGCTTTATTAATAGAACAAGAAGTACAAAGATGATGTACTTGATCTTTTTTTATTGGAAGAGAAAATGAATTAACAAAATATTGGACAATTTTTTGAGATGGGTGTCCAAGCCTCTTGTGCCACCCATCTATCAATGTCTGCTCATGCATATTTGCAACCATTTTTTAAGAAAGAGAATCCACCAATGAGTTCAGAAGTGTGTAAACACCGTTTTCACATGCACCTTTGAGTAGTATCACCCCTGTGATCTAATCCTTGACAAGAAAATAAGAAGGGTGAAGTTCAATGAATACGTTATTTTGTGTAGTGAAGTGATAAACTAAGATTAAATTCTTATGGATGCTTAGAACACAAGGTGTATCATTTAAATAAAATGTGCGTGTTGGTGAATGAAATACCAAGGAACCAATATGTGAGATAGGCAAACTTGAACCATCACCAATGACAACTTCATTTATGCCATCATATTCTAAGTGAATTGATAAATTAGCCAAATCACTAGTAATATTATGGGATGCTGTAGAGTCGATTAGCCATTTAGTATCCTTTGGTTTCCATTTAGTATCCTTTGGTTGAGAAGTGGATACACAATTTGCAGTAGCTTTTGAAAATGCACTCGAGGGCAATTTTTTGCAATATGCCCAGTTGGTCACAAAGCTGACACTTGGGCTGAAAACGACGTTGACTAGTAGGCTTTACTGGAACAGTAGGCTACTTTTTATTATCTCATGGGCCATTGTTGTAGAGGGAATGGGCCGAAGAACGAGAGGGCCCATGTTGCTTATAGAAGCCCCGAGAGGAGTTGTTTTCCATTGAGGGATTCGCACCAGAGTGACGATTTGTGAAATTGGTAGTGGCAACCAATTGATGCATGGTGGCTTCAAGGCGGCGCAAATATCCTTCATGACTAATGAGAAGATCGCGTAGTTCCTCAAATGTTAGTGATGTTTCTTGAGCTCGAATTGGTATAGCTATCTTGTGAAAATCAAAACCCAAACCATTGAGAATGTAAAAGGGTAAGATCATCATTAGAAATTGGATGATCAATTATAGCAATCTCATTTGCAAATGACTTTATAGTGTGCAGGTAATCTTGAATCGTCTTATTACCCTGCTTAATCAAAGCGAGTTCCTCTTTGAGTTGCATGGCTCTTGTGCGAGATTTGCTTGCATACATTGTATTGAGTTTTTGCCATGCTTATTGAGAGGTTTTCGCAACGGAGATAAGAGGAGGTAATGGTGGTGGCAGTGGATGCCAAAATGGCATTGAGAATGAGTTTATCCTGCCTTACCTAGTGGAATTTTTGAAGGGAGGATGTGGAAGTGCCAGTGTGGTTTGGACATGGATTTTCGCCCGTGACATAATCTAGAAGATTATACCCAATTAGAAGTGCTTCAAACTGTGCACGCCATTGAGAAAAGGTTGAAGGGGTGAGTTTTTCATTGATTTGAGTAGAGATGTTTAGGGCAATCAAGGGAGTATTAGTTGGGAATGATGGATTTGCGATAGGAGTATGTGAGTTGGGGATCGAATTTATCGTGAGAAGATGGCTCTCCTGATACCATGATGGATTTTGAGTATTGATAGAAGTTTTATTACTAAAAAAAACCGACATTTCAACCCTTATTCATTGACCTGTATAGTATAAATACAAAGTTTACAGATTCTATTCTAGGAAAGCAAGCTAAGATTGTGGCTGTAAAATGCTAACTATTACAACGATTAAATTATGTGATTTGGTGACTGTTACAGACATGATTCTTGCCTAATTTGCTACTGTGTGATATTTATCTTGATTTGTGGAATCATCCTTTATATATTGGACATTCAAAAGATTAAGACAATAAAGTTTAGAATTCGAGGATGAATTCTCTCCAATCCAGTAAGAATGATGTAAACCCAAATTGATATGGTCCTGGGATATCTAGGTCCAGATTCTACGTTGATTGCATTGAAGTACTACCTTAAGAAGATGAATTTGTACAAATATGGAAGGAAAATCTTAATATCTTCCTTGGACTAAGGGCAATATTAGTTATTTTTTCTCAAGTTATATATTTATGTTCATTTTTGCCTTATTAGATAATATTTGATTTCAAGTTTTGGAAGTGATTCTGATTTTAATTTTTGCCAAATTTTTAGTAGAATTCTTGTTTATTTATGTATTTATTTCTTATACAATAATTTAAATTTTTTCACTTTGGAAAAATTAGCATAATTTCAAATTTTACAGCTATTTAAGTCCGACTTGTGAGTTTCTTAAAATAATTTTGAATTTTACTATTAATCAATATTATTCAAAATTTTTTCAGTGTTTTAAGTGAATATTTTGTCTTCTTTGTTTTGATTATTTATTGAAACTAGCCGTCAAAATTAATCTAAATTTTATCCGACATTATTGTAGAATCTAGACCTAAATACTCTATATTAATTTGGGTTTGCATCACACAGATATAATGTAGAGAATTTGGGTGACAAGAATGTGAAAGAGGCGAATATAACTTAATAGTCACATAGCCCGTTGATTTAATTTTAAAAAACCAAATTCCTTAAATCACGAATTGACCAAAGTTTATCAAATTTCCGAATCGATACATGAGAAAATCTATTGAAATCAAACAGATCCATCGAGAATTGATAGTTTTGTGACTTGTATGGCCCAATGAGACCTATTCTATGTAGATCTCCTAATTAAGTCGTGAAGGGTCGACTTTTGTCTCACATTAAAAAACCTTAGTTTTAGTTTGATTTATGTTGATTCTCTCAAGCCTTTTCTTAATAATAACTACTACATACATAAAGAAATTATATTAAAATAAACTTATAAATTGATGTAATTTCATAAAATTTATTAAATATACTTTATAATAAAAATAATTTTTATCAAGTCACATCAGTTTATGAATTTTTTTTATATAATTTCTTTATATTTAAAGTATTTTTTTTTCTTATTTTCAACACCATATTTATGGAATAGAATGACGAGGTATAAGATTGGTGACTTTGAAGGTGGTGCGTTTGATTATTTCATGTAATATAATAAAAAGCATATAGTTTTCAATTAAATTATGTTCTTAGACAAAGCATAAGAACCGTCAATGTTGCCAAAATGATATCACCAAAGAAAGCGATCGAGAGGGCTAGGCGCCGTATATTTCCATAGCCCAGATACCGCCCCCGAACACCCCCCCCACCAATTACCGAAGCCGGGCCCTCGCCGATCGACTCAGGATTATCCAAATGGTACCTTCCTATTGGCTGTCCCCAAACTCTGTCCACATATGGAAACAAGAACCAATAATAATAAAAAAGGCGTAAAAGTCTTTCATTACACGTCAGCTTCCATGACTTTTTAAAATTTTAATATTCGTTTCGATTAGACTTAAAATTGTACACAAAATTCCCAAAATATAAAAAAGAGGGCGCCATTGCTTTAACAAAGCATTATCTTTTTTAGGAAAAAGTGTAAAAGGTAGCCTGCGCATGACACAATAATGCTTGATTTAGGCTGTATTTGATGAACGAAGTAATTTATTAATTTATTATTTTTTATAAATTATTTATTATTATTTAAATATTATCTAAAATCATCTTTAACATCTAAATGTAATCTTAAGAGCATAATATTGGGAGTAGATTCCCATAGGACCGTTAAGTAATGGAACCTTTATTTTTCTTAGAGACAACATAGCACCATAGTGACTGTATAATAAAAAGGAAATTATACTCCTATTACTTAGTATAATATTTATCGAACTTTGCTTATTTAGCAAATAATCAAGTATAATAACTTTTTTTTTGATTGATGTGACAGAAATTAATATTTGACGTTAATAATATCATATGTATGTGACATTAACATGTCACTCCGGTAGATGAACGATACTAACGTGAAAAAGTCTAAACATAAAGGTAATATGTAGATAGACAAGATCGAAGGTGGGCGCGACATCGACCCCTCAAAAATCTGAAAAATAAAGAAAACTATAGCCTTCTATGGAAGTCTCCCAACATGCATTGGCTTCGGAAGTGTGTAGGCAAATCTAGGAAGAACCGATGTATGGATGAATCTTCTAAAGCTTAGAAATTATTCCTTTAAATTTTAAATAAATAAGTTTGTACAAAAGATTTAATGAAGGCTTATCTATTTGAGATATTTATTTTGAGTCAAGCTACTATGCTGCCCCATTCATACCGTTGAGTGTAACCTCCAGTATTTTGTTTTTTTAATTTTTTATCAGATTTTTTTAATATATTTAAACATTTTTATAAAATAAAAAAAATATCAATATACTTAAAATTATTTTTTTAATTATTAAATAAAAAAAATTTTATAACCAGCTGTCATTTTGAGAGATACGAGAGAGAGACCACACAAGCATTTTCCTTTTTTTTGTAAAACGTTTTAAAATCCGATTACATCTTCGAGGACTTGATCATTGTCTTTGAACACATTTTTTTTTTATTAAACCCACTGTGTATGCAAACGAAAGAAGCCAACAAGAGACAAAACAAAGGACAATTTAGTGCACAAAGTTCTGGCCCCCACCACAAAAAGCTTAAAAAAAAAGGAAAAAAGAAAAGAAAAAAGAGAGTCGAAGCTAAGCTAAAGCTATGTAGCCTTGGAGTAACCGACTGGAAATGCATGAAAATTATATGCAATGCATGCCCAATCTTGTATGGCTACAGGCTACCCTCAACATCAACAACCGGCCTGAAAGAAACACAGACAGACCGACCGACCAATAACAAACGGCATTTTGCCTTCGCCTTTGAAGTTGCAAACCACCGGGCTCCAGCACACCAAATGACACATTTGTCCCCAGCGTTGGGCCTGCAACACCAGAGAAGGCTCAATTTTAAATCTAAGGACATATGCGTAGTTTCGAGGGAGCTCCCCCATGTGTCGGTTACTCCGTCCCTCGGCCGTCTACTTCAGTCGTAGTTTACTGTCTTAAATTTATCACTTTTTATTTATTTTTTAACTTAATTATTTTAATATATATTTTTTTAAAAATAAAATAATTAACTTTTAAAATCAGTTAAAATTTTTTCGATGAAAACGACTTTTTCATCCAAACATTTATCTAAATTTCAGTAAAAATTCAAAAACTAAAACTAAAAACTATTTTTTTAATAAAAATTAAAAGAAAGATTTATAAAAAATATATAATATAGTCTATAACCTTTTAACTCTGTATTCATTTTTATTAGCCTCAATAAATTTTATTTAATTTTCTTTTATAGAATTTTAATAATATATTGTAAAAATGGTCTAAAATTCTTTTAACAAGCTGGCAGAATAGGTTCGGATGCTAAAAGCACATTTAAAAAAATTGAGTAACGAGTAAAAATATATGTATAATTTTTTATATAATCATATTTAAAATAAAAATATTTATATAAAGTAATATTATTTTTATAAATTATTTTATAAAAAAGTCTTTCATTTAAAATATAATTATATAAAATATTATAAAAAGAATTATACGTCTCTTATTTTTTCTAAAAAATTTATAAAGCACAAAGAAGTCCTGCACCCGAACACACGAGGTAGGGAAAAAAAAAAGAGCGCACACAGTCTATAGAGATTTTGGAGAGAGACGGAGTGACATTATCGTAGTGAAACCCAAAACTTTTTGGTCTCTCAGCTTCTTCGCCGCTCGTTTCGGATGATGGAGCTGTCCGATCCTTTCAGGAGCTGGGTATAATTCTTGTACAAACGTTTCTGCTTCATTCCTGGAACCTGCCTGTACAGAACCAAAAATTAAATAGAGAACAAACAAAATAAAACACTGAAGTATAGAAACCCGTTTCCCATGGAATTGTACGGTCGCAACCAGGGGAGGAATAATGGGTCCCAACCGGGTCATCAACCGGAGTGGACCTCCTCAGGCGGAGATACCGGGCTCGAAGGTACTTCCAATTTGGTTTGTATTCGTATTTCGACTCGTCTGTACCTATCTTTTGCGTTTCAATTTTTTTTTTTTTTTTGGGGGGGGTTGGGGGGTTTAGGGTTCTTGCAATGTGGGGTTTTGGTTAAGGTCTTTTGACGATTTGGGTCTTGATATTGGCGGTCAATGGTAGAGTCGATGTGGCGATTGGGGCTGAGGGGCAGCGAATCCTACCCGGAGCGACCTGGCGTGCCCAATTGCGTTTACTACATGCGAACCGGCTTCTGTGGGTACGGTGGCAGGTGCCGTTACAATCATCCTCGTGATCGCGCGGCGGTAAACTACTGTACTTCGAAAATTATATGCATTTCAATTGGTTTTGTGTTGTTTTGATGTGAGGTTTTCAATGTTGTGTGTGTTTTATGAACACAATTTGAAGTAGTTGGTGCTATTGGTGAAATGGGTTTTTCAATTTCGTTTAACTTGCACAATTAAAGTGTTTTGGCAGTGTAGTGCGCCAACTCTTTTATTAACTTTTGAATTTGGTATTTGTTTATTAGTTGCGAAATCTGAGGATAAGGAAAGGAAACAGAAATTGGAATTTTATGATTGCACTATTTTTTTTTTTTTTAATTTTTCATAATTATGGTTTTGACATAATGTGAATTCGCCTGGGCTGCAGCCTGCGCTTGGCCATGTTTTTGTGTAATTGTAACGTTGGGGTGGTGGTTTTTTGTTTTATTCAGCGGCAAACAGCCAAGTTTTGAGATTTAAAGATTGATCGTTTTCATTCCTCTGGATAGTCTAGTGGCCCGGATTAGAAAGCGTAAATTGGGTTTTCTCAATGCTAATTTGGATTTATGCTGCGTAGGTTGTGGAAGCTGTAAGGGCTACAGGCGAGTACCCAGAGCGAGTTGGGGAGCCTCTATGTCAGGTACACAGTTGCGTAGTGATTGATTGTAACACCTCAAATGGGCTTCTGATTGTTGATGACTTGACATTGTGGCTTCCTGGCAGATTTGCTTATAATTGTCGTAATCTGGCCTGTAAAATGTGAAGTGGTTTTGCTCCTTTTGTATTTATCATGTTCATTACTCAATGCGCAGTATTATTTGAAAACTGGGACATGCAAATTTGGTGCATCCTGCAAATTTCACCATCCAAAACATGGAGTTGGATCCTTGAGCCAAGCTCCACTAAATATTTATGGATACCCATTACGACCGGTTTGTATTCCCTTCTTGTCATTCCCACGTGCATGCATACAAATCTAATATCAGTAAGTCATGAAATCGTGAGTGTACTAAAATTGAGGCACGCTTGTTGTTTTAACAGGGTGAGATAGATTGCTCCTATTATTTGAAAACGGGGCAGTGCAAATTTGGTGTAACTTGTAAATTCCATCATCCTCAACCAGTTGGCACCTCAATACCAGGATCTGCACCTCAGTTTTATCAACCGGTGCAGTCCCCTTCACTTCCTACACCTGAACTGTATGGGAGCGCATCTACCAGCTTGAGTGTGCCTAGGCACCCGCTATTACCTGGTTCCTACATGCCAGGGACTTATGCTCCTGTCCTGCTTTCCCCAGGGGTTGTTTCTATTCCGGGTTGGAGTCCTTATTCGGTACACTATAAGCTTCACACCTCAAGATTGAGATATGCCAGAAAGTACATGCATTCTTTTTACTATTGTTGGCTTACTTGCTGCAGGCTCCTGTCAGCCCTGCGCTATCTCCTGGTGCTCAACCTGCTGTTGGAGCAACTTCTCTGTATGGAGTAACACCATTATCTTCATCAACACCTGCACTTGCAAGACCTTATCTCTCGTTACCCTCTTCTGCTAACCCTTCAAGCAGTAGCCAAAAGGAGCAAGCCTTTCCTGAGAGACCTGGTGAACTTGAATGCCAGTACTATATGAGAACGGGGGACTGTAAATTCGGGTCATCTTGTCGATATCATCATCCTCGGGATAGGGTTTCTTCCGGGACTGTCCTCAGTCAGCTCGGTCTTCCCTTGCGTCCGGTATGGCATAGTCCTTATCTGAATTAGACCAAACGATTCTGCTCTTTAACTTGTTTAATTCATCTTTATTCTTATGTTGAGACAAGTGTTTGTTAGATCTTAGTATTATGACCAGTAGGTTTTAGTTTGTTATTGGGTTCTGCACAACTTATTTTTAATAAAATCTTTAATTACTTATAAAAAAACCTTTTTCCCAACCTTATTGATATTAGCAGTGACTCTGAACCTAAGATTTGGTGTTATATGCTTTTTTAGTGAATTTAGTCGTGCAATTATATTTTGGCCATTTAAGCTGTTTTCTATAGTGATGCTTGATGATTTACTTTGGTCTGCTTAAGAGAACTGATCCTCTGCCTTAGAGGTATTATGTAATTAAATAATTAGTGCACGATATGAATAACTAGGTGTTGACACAATAAATATATGTAGAAAATGAAAAGTTTATAATTGTTATAACATATTACACTTTCTAACACTTTTTTCGTTCGTCTGAAAACTTATTAATATTTCATAAAAAATTCAAATATGGTAGCAAATATCATATGTTCAGAAAAATGTTTGACAGCTGCGGTTGCATCAAAGCCATGAAAAATTATTCTCAAGGAATGTGTCCTTGCCGTCTAGTTATGTCTCTTGGTTCAATTTGTGTGCCTGTCATACCTGTATTCCACAGTACAATGGCTGTATTGATTTTCCTAGTTCGAGAACAGGCTTCTTTTCACTAAGTATTGGGTTAGTGCTTCATAACATTCCTTCTTATTCTTGGTAGATCCGTAATAGTAAACATCAATTTGCACTTTAAGGACCTTGAACTGTTTGTCAACAACTCAGTAATATTCTGGTGAAGATGTAAATATCAATCCCCAATGATGTACTCCACCTTGTGAGTATAGAACAGGATTACCAAGTATCGATCCTGATTATAATGTTCTTGACTTGCAT
This sequence comes from Carya cathayensis, assembly GCA_011037825.1. NCBI lineage: Eukaryota > Viridiplantae > Streptophyta > Magnoliopsida > Fagales > Juglandaceae > Carya > Carya cathayensis. The sequence continues at coordinate 14,726 of QGSO01000732.1, read as the reverse complement.
TGTAGTTCATTCTTTGTATAATTGCAGGCATTACTTGTAATAGGGATGAGAGATTGTAGAAGAGTTTAGTTACTAACCTTGTCATAATTTTATCTTGCTGCTAACCATGTACCTCACTCCCCCTTCTGATCTGTTTGGTGATAAAGTGAACTAAACTCTTATCAAGTTTTACATCTCTTTTGTGCATTATATTGCCATCTAGTAATCTATTATATCAAAAATTTTCTATGAACAGATATGTCAATTGTTGCAAGCATAATAATTTACGTCGCCTTCAATTCTCTGCAGTATTTTATTTCTGCACTATTTCCCCTTTCCATTGTTGACAGTGATGTCTTGATCAGTAAGTTCATCAGTTGCTTCAGACCATATTCTCAAAGTGCATGCAGAGGCTTTGCAGATCAATAAAAAGTTTTTGAACGTATTTTTATGAGTTTATTTATTTATTTTCCAAAAACAGGGGGTGCAACCGTGTGCTTTCTACTTGCAAAATGGGCATTGCAAATTTGGGCCAACATGTAAATTTGATCATCCGATGGGAACAATGAGATACAGTCCATCTGCATCATCTCTCATTGATATGCCAGTTGCCCCATACCCAGTTGGCTCTTTACTAGCTACTCTGGCTCCTTCATCCACTTCTTCGGAGCTTCGGCCTGAATTGGTTTCAGGATCCAAAAGGGAATCATTTTCATCCAGAATGCCTTCTTCTGGGAATACCAGTAATTCAGTTGGTTTAATTTTTTCTCAACCCGGGTCAGTTTCACTCTCTGAAGTGCAGCTTTCAAGCCAGATTTCATCCACTTTAAGCGGCGTCAGAAGCACCAGACAAGGGGGTGAGTTTCGTCGTTCAAGCTAATACAAAACCTTAGAAGCCCATTCTTCATTGTCTTCTGAACTTGGTTTATAGAGCTCAGCAAGTGTTTAGTGGTCAATTGTGCAGAGTCCCCACTTTGCACTGTTAAGGATTATCAACCATATAATTAACCAATTTGGTTTACCTCACACTTGGACTCATCATCTCTGTTTCTAATGCCATTTATGTACAGTCATGAATATCTATACGTTGTAATATTTATACATTTAAAATATTAAAGTAAGGAAGTGTCTAAAGGCGTTTTTACATTTGCTGTATGTTGTCAAAAAGGCTATATATGGTTGATGATATTGTTTACATGCACGCACGTTGATTTGTAAGGGGTTGCTATTTGGATGAGGATCGGATAAGAAGCTTGAGGCGCTCTAGTTGGGTTGGAAGATTAAGTTGAGATTAATTCAATTCAATTTAATTTTAAACTGAGTCTAACGTTCAAATATTTAACTTTCAAATTATTAAATTCATCTCAACTCAAAATCTCTTTATATATGAGATTCATAATATTTTTTAAGGGACGTGCTATATACAGTCCTCTTAAGGGGACTGTATTGCAGTCCTACCATGTAAAATGACTTGATTATCCTCACTCTTAGGCTGGAAATGACTACTTTATCCCTCTTCTTCTACATCTTAAAGCCAAACAAAAACAAGAAGTTCTGCAATATTTCTCTTCTGAAGCAATACTATCGCGCCCCCCAGCCAAATCTCCAGCCTAGTGTTGACCACCACAACCCAATCTTCTCCACCATCGACAGAACATGCTGTTTTTTTTTTTTTTTTGAACATTTTCCTCAAGCTTTTTGCTCTCCAGCTCTACCTTACTCGTCTCTCTTTTCTTCTATTTTGATTGTTTGCAGTTTTTTTTTTTTTTTTAGCAAAAAGGAAAAACCATAGGCTGGCTTACGATCCATTACGTCAACTCTGCTACGCAATAGTTAATCATCCTTACAAAAAACATATCAGAACTTGGAAGTAAATTGTTTACGGATTAAAACAAAATTACCAAGAGTATCATACTACTCAATCATCTCCATCGATGACTTTGGTTCCCAATCCCTTCAAACCCTTTGGTGGAATCTCAGTGACGGTGACTAGGGAATAAAGCTCTTCCTTTGCATCCTCCTCATCATTTCTTTTCCGGGCAATGCGTACACGAACCCTCCTTGGCACACTTCGGATTCAGCAGCTCCATATATGCTTGTTCAGCTTCACATCCACTCTGACATCCGTTGTTCCCATGGCCTTTTGGGCAAACTTCCTAATCTCTTTTATGGCATTTGGAGCTTTCTTTTTGAATGTGCATCCATGAAGGCGCTTGTGGAGATTGATGGTGTACTCTCTGGTAACAACCTCTTCTTTCCTTCCCCTGTTCGCCTTTTCCACCATTGTTATGGGATCTGAAACTCCGCCGCTGTAAGAAACCCAAAACCCTAATCGGTAGGATTACAAACCTACCGTTTGCAGTTCTTGTTTTTTCCAAAACCCAACAAAAATTTTCAAGAACCAAACATGATAAAATGACTAGAAAAATATGAAAAAGGAATTCGGCTGTGTATTCACAGAGAATGACGAGATGATCAATGCCCAGAAGAGAAAAAGTGTCACTAATTGCAGGAAAAATGAGAATTGGTAGGTGGGGTGACCGGAGAAGGTCAAGAAGATGAAAATTTCAGAGAATGAGGGCGATTATGAGGATGAAGAAATTGAGGTTTTTCCATTTGGGTTTGGATAAATACCGAAGTGACAGCGATGGGGCGAGGGCAAGTTCATCTACTCCTTCAAGGGATTTTTCACTCACAGATACAGGCGATTTACATGTCATTAATTAGTGAAACACTTCGTTTCGTTTCATTTAAGGCCTGTAAAGCAGTCCACATCCGCGGATTGTAAGAAGAATTATTCATTTTTTAACTCAACATATTTTTATACGTGAGATTTAATTTTTTTTAATTTTTTATAAATAGAACTAAATTTATTTTAATTTTTAAATTTATTTTAAATAAAATTTATATGATTTATTCTATGTATTTAATTTACTATTATTTATAAATAATTCAGCTAACATCCAGCCTTAATTTCCTTGTAGGCCTCAGACATGCCTCACTGCTGCGCTCCACGACATGGGCCACATGGCTAACCAGTAGACGCTGCCTGCAGAATTTTCATACTCCCGTCACATAGCATTAAAAGCCCCAAATAGCAATATCGACAGCCACTGATTTGTAAGAAGCAAGTACACAGTTTGTACCCAACCCACTCAGGACTCAGAATACGATATTGTTTTGATAATATTGTTGCTTTGTTCCCTTCCTTTCATTTCAGGGAGGAAAATCCAAACAATTTGACTTTTATTTTGATTCGATTATATTTAAAAATTATTATTTTATTATAAATTAAAAACTCAAATCCAAAATACCTACTAAAGTCGTACGTCAAAAATAAAAGAAAGTAAAATATTACAAAAGTAATTTCATCCTGTAAATTTTAGATAGTATATATCTATTTTCTTTTTAAAATGAGTACATGAAATTTAACACTCTTAAATTATAAATATCATTTTTCAAAAATATAAATTCTTAGTAAAATAATTTGTACAAAGAGACCTATATTGAAAATTTTCATTTTTACTATAGATCTCACTTTCTGTTATAAGATATGCAAAAAGTTTGAACGCCCTAAATCTGTATTTAATATTATTATTTTTATTTAATTTTTATTTCCAATTTGTTCTTAGGCACTAAGCTTTGATTTATTTATTTTTTTGTCTAATGAGTGGTATGAAATTTTTTACGCCATATATTATCTACGTGATATAATTTGATTTATAATACTTCAATTTTAAAATTTATCTAAAAAATTATTATTAATGACTTTCAAATAGAATAATTCATTTCCAAATATTAAATTTGGTAAAGTATAATTGCTTAAGTTGTTACCTAAAAACTTAGAGCATTCATATCTCATTCTCCATAAAATTTTCTATAATTTAGCTAAAAAGTACATTCCCTAAAATTTTTTTCTAAATTTTATTCATATTTCAAAAATCTCATACATATCATTTCCTATATTTTCTCTATTCTATTAAAATAACATTTCTTTATTACATTTTTCTCTCACCTCTTTTTATAAACTTAATTATAAACAATTTTATCAATATAAAATAATGGTTTGGAGATAAATAGTAGATCTCCATATTTAGAAATTTACTGTAGCAACCACATCCCTAAATCTCAAAATAGAAAATAAGATGGAGATGGTTTGGGATGAAATTTTTAAATTATAAAAAATTTGATACTTTTAAGCAAGGATGCTATTACTGACTTCAAATCTATGTCTCGAAAGTATCTGTGTTTACACTCTTTTCCAAAATGGTAGCCAGTAGCTATGGAAGTAGCTAGTATCTGTGTTGACACTCTTTTCCCAAATTGTATACAGCTCTAGCGATGAGTGAGATATCGCCGCAATTTATACACATGCACTTGTTCTACATAACTTAATTCGTAACACTTGTTCCAGATTCATCAAAAGCTGTACTTTCATATATATATCTATAGCTATTATATAAGCGGCAATTCGCTTGATACAGTATTAGGAACAGTAAAATCTTTTTCCCCACCTTTTTTTTTTTTTTTCTTTCCAACAATTTTTTTCCCATTTTACCCTTCACTTTATTTGGCATTTACGGTAGTTTACGTTTTAGTTGTATTCCACCGACAGTTCTTTTTGTATTTTTGGCTTCCCACCGACAGATTTCTTTTTCTTTTTTTTATTTCCGATTTTGCCCTTATTTTTATTGTTTGCTTCGTTGTTCTCAGTGTCGTTTTGCTTTGCTGGCTTGGTATTATTGTCTTTTTACCGTTAATTCTGATCTCTTCATTTGATAAACTGAATTGAACTGCAGTTTAAATATTGAAATTTCTTTCATTTCGTTGTGGCTCTCTACCGCGTTCTACACTCTCAGTCAGTAGTTGAATTGTAGGTACGTTTTTATTGTTTTCCTTAGTATATTGTAAAAATTAACTATATTGTATGAATGAATGAATTTGTTACATTATGTAATTAGATGATATGCATATGTATTACAGCAAAAAAAAAATTTGAAAGATAAAAACTATGTTTGCATAATTACATCTTTATTTACACAATAGACCGAACAAAAAAATTTAACGCATCATATACAAATTCAATCTTCTGAAATTTCATCTTCTGGTTTGTTGTTATGTGCTGAGAACAGGAAAACAAAACCACAGTTAGTCAAAAAACCAAAACCCAGTTCCTAAATTTTTGAAAAAAAAAACTATCGGATTGAAAAATTTCACTCTGCATGTATAAAGTATATGTATAATGATAATATACATCGATACACCAAAAAAATGCACAGATGAAAAAAATTTCACCTTCCGGCGTGGCCGTGCGCTCCCACAAGTGGCCATTTGCAGCGGATGTGAACGGCAATGTGAGGGACACCTAACAAACAATAGACTCAACCGACAAACCCAGAAATATCCATCAGGAAAAACAAAATCTTCGTTCAACAAAAAACAACAGATCCAAATAACAAATCAAAAATTTCGATCAGATAAAAAAATTTAAAAAAAAAAAACCAAAAAACTGAAAAATATCACACCTTCCACGGTGGTCGTGGCCTGCTATGCGCGGCCATAGCCAGCCGATCTGAGCCACGACGTGAGGAAGAACCAAGATAAGACAAAAGAGAAAAACAATAACAAAATAGGACAAAGAAAATAAAACAAAAACAAATCTGTTCAGATCTAAGAGGAAAAACAAAAAAATTGAAAAACCGTAAAAACATGAACAAATCTGTTGTACAAATCTAAATGTTAAAAAAAAAATTTAATTTATACTGTAAAGATGAATGCTGCGAACAAAACTACAATATATTAAAAGAAGAAGAAGAAAATAAGAACATGAAAGCTGTGAGAGAGAGACAGAGACAGAGAGGCAACAACCGTAGATGTCGTCGCCGTACTTGTTGTACAGATCTGAAAATTGCAAACTTCAAACTATAAAATCGGAGACAATAAGAACAACATAAAACGAGACAAAAACAAGAACAAAACATGACAAAGAAAATCAAACAAAAATAAATATGTTCAGATCTAAAACGAAAAACAAAAAAGATGAAAAACCGTAAAAAACAATGTTCATCTGAAAGTATGAAAAAACAAAAAAAAAATTTACCAAATAAACAGTTCAGATTTAAAAGTTAAAAAAAAAAAAACTTTTTTTAGATTATACTCTAAAGAACAATCTAGATCTAAACGCACAAAACATGAAAAAAAAAACCCCAATAAACGGAATAGATGAGTGCTGCGAACGAAACTGCAAAACATTAAAAGAA